>MCJB01046148.1:21406-79569 GCA_002018475.1 Nicotiana obtusifolia
TTCTTCCCCCTTTTTTTTCCTCTCCCCATTAGTCTCGTTCCCCTCCACCTCCCCAATACCCCTTTAATTTCTCCTCTTCTTCCTTTTCTCCATTAAGTTTTTTTTTCTTATTATGAAAATTTTGTGCTACTTTTCGAATTTTCTAGAATCGCAGGTTTTGATTAGTTTCAGTGGTTAAAGGTTTTGATGAGATCAGTGATGGTTTCTCCCTGGGTGGATTGATTGTTCTTCTCTTAATTGCAGATAGGGGATCAGTGATGGCTTTTCCCCGGAGTGGATTGATTGTTCTTCTCTTAGTTGCAGATAGGTGATTTGAGTATTGGGGTTTTAAGAGTTAAATATCCATCAGAATTTCCAGATATCTCGTGCAATTCCCGTATTTCTTCAGTCCCCTTCTCTTAGCTCCTCCACAATCCTAGCAAGCATGGCAAAAAGGAATAGAAAGAAAATAAAGTTAAAACAATTAAGAAATTGGTATTTTTTATTGATTTGGGAGTTTTAGAGCGGAGAAGGATGGAGTTCATAGTTGATTGTGGAGATTTTAGAGTGGATGAGAGTGGTGTCCATGGTGGATGAAATATGTTGTGATAAAGGTGCTGCCATGGTGAAGAAGAAAAAGGAAAAAGTACTTCTTTTTCCAATTATTTTTATAAATTTATTAAAAAGAGACTAGGACCTACAAATACATATGTCAAACAACAATAGGTTGACGTGTCAATTGTGTCATAGCAATTGAGGAACATGCTCAACTGGAGGTACTTATTAGTACTTATTCCGTCGAGTATAAGTGTTCAAATGGAAAACTTTTAAGTTCATTTACCGGGTTGACAAATGGGTGCAAGTTTTGGTGGCTCGGAGGTCTTTTTGCCTTTATTTAATATACTATCTTATTTATTATAATAAGTTCTCTTCTACTAGCTTAGGCCCCATAACTATATAAAAAAAAGATTAATTCTTCAATCCCCCAATTAATAAGTATATCAAAATATTTCGGGTTATTACAGTAAAAGCTGACAATAATGTTATTTTCATGTTGTGTTAATGTTGCTATATGATCGAACATATGGAGGCCATGCTCTCTACAACAATAGAGGCTTATTGGGCTCTTGAAGGTGCCAATGGATTTGGAGAATTGCGCCACGATTTAAAAATGATTACACTAATTAGCCTTAGTCCAATTGAGGCCCAAGAATATCAAGAAATTGAAGAGGTCCAAGAATCTATTCAAGATTAGGATTTTTTTCCTTAAAGGTTAGGATTTCTTAATTCTTGTTTTAGTAGGATTATATTTATAGTTCTAGTCAAACTAGGAATATTTGTTGGTAGCCCATTCCTGGTAGAATTCTTTTCCTATTTTAGTAAGGATAGGTTTTCTTAGCCTTATTCTTATTTTAGTTTAAGTAGGACTAGTTTTTCTTAAACCTTGTCAATTTTACTCATTGTAAGGGCTATTTAAAAGGCTTAATATACTGAAAATAAACATTGGTGATTGGTTTTTTAAGCTCTTGCTTCAAAAACGTGATTTACGTTTTATTTCATTGTTTTTCCTTTATTCAACGCTTCTTGCAATGTTGCGGGATTGAAGAACGAGCGAGTAAGGTTCTTTTCATCTTACATTCTTCTTACGTGAGTTTGAAGAATGCTTTCGCTAGTTTTATGAAAAACTTTAGCGAGGTGCATTTGTTTTCTCTCTGTGTTTGAGAGGTACAAAACCTTAAAAGTACATCAATTTGGTATCAGAACACATGTTCCATGCCCGAATTATGAATTGCTATCTTGTTCATCATGTTGCTAGACAAGAAAATGACAAGCTTGGGATCCTCTTCACTTGATGAACAACTTGAGATTGAATGATTAAGAACTACAGTCCTTGAACGAGACAATGAAGAAATCAAAGTGCAGCTAGATGCCTTTAAAGTGCAACTAGATGACTTAAGGAATCAATGTAGAATCTGTCTGGATTGGTTGAAGGTTTGGCGATTCAAAATAAGCCACCAAATCTACCACAACGCCTACAACCTCCACCACCACCAAGACATAACATACCAGTGCTACCGCGGCGTCTTCCACTTCGAGATCCACTGATTCAATCGCGTAGAATAGGACATATTTGAGCAAGCAGAAATATAGCTGACCAAGGCTTGAGAATACGGAGGCGCCATGCTCACTATGATAAAAACTTAGATTCAGAATATTCTGGTAATCAAGGTAGTGAAGAGTATGACTCTGATGAAGTTCAGTATCAACATGATCGAAGGAAATTTCAGAGAAGGCACACAATAATAATCGAGAGACTATCGACGTGATGATATTAAGCTTGACATTCCGGAGTATGATGGCATATCTCAAGGCAATGAATTCATTGATTGGCTTATAACTATTGAGCGTGTTTTTGATGATAAAGAATATTTTGATGAGAAGAAGGTCAAGCTTGTTGCTATAAAGCTTAGAGGTTATGCATTGCTATGGTGGGAAAACCTCAAAAGAGAGCGAGGGCTTGAAGGAAAAACACGAATTCACACTTGGGAGAGAATGAAATGAGAATCGTGCAAATAGTTCTTGCAAGAGACATATGAAGAAGATTCTTACTTGACGTTTCATTCTTTTTGACAAGAAACTTTATCCGTGGATGAGTACACAAGAGAATTTGAATATGCTCAAGAGTGACATTAAAGAAAAACCAGCCTGCCTAATTGCTCGATATTTGGCTGGATTAAATAAGTCTATTGCGAATGTGATACGATTGTAGCCCTATTGGACCTTTGAAGATGTTGTCAAATTAGCAAGGTCGTAGAGACACAACAGAAGGAAGCCAAAGCTACATTTTCATTAACTACCATCAAAAAGCCGAACACTTTCAACTATGGGAGTGCTAGTTTGAGCTCTACAAAGCCACATTCATCTACAACAAAACCAAGTGTCTAGAAAGTTGAAGGGAACTCCATGACTTTAGAAGCTATTTTTAAAAAAGAGATGCCATAAATGTGGAGGACTTTATGGGCTAAACTTGGTACTAAGCTAACACCTAGCACTTCTCATCATCCCCAAACTGATGGGTAAACTGAAGTTGTCAATCGAAGTTTAGGTGCTTTGCTTCGTGGGTTAATAAGGAAGAATCTCAAAGAGTGGGAATCGTTACTTCCTACTGCTGAGTTTGCCTTCAACAGTCAACCAACTGCACTACGGGAAAGAGTCCATTCGAAGTTGTCTATGGTAAGAATCCTCTTGGACCACTTGATCTTTCCCTTCTTCTAGTTGCTCATTCTAATAGTGGAGATGCTATTAATCGAGTGAAGCAACTCAAGAAACTACGTGAGAAAGTTCGGGCACATATCGAGAAGCAAAATGCTAAATATAAAGAAAAGGCTAATATACGTAGGAAACATGTAGTGTTCAAGGAAGGCGACCTGGTTTGGGTTCATTTGAGCGAGGAGAGATTTCCCAACCGCAAGTTTTCGAAATTACAGAAGCGAGCTGATAGATCTTTTAAGGTACTGCAAAAGATTGACGATAATGCTTATCGCTTGGAGCTTCCAATGACTTTGAAATATCACCTATCTTCAATGTAGCAGATCTTGCTCCCTACTCTTCTGATGACTCGAGGGCGAGTCCTTTTCAACCGGGAGAGAATGATGAACATATGGAGGCTATGTTTTCTACAACAATAGAGGCTTATTGGGCTCTTGAAGGTGCCAATGAATTTGGAGAATTGGGCCACGATTTTAAAACGCTTATACTAATTAGCCTTAGTCCAATTGAGGCCTAAGAATATCAAGAAATTGAAGAGGTCCAAGAATCTATTCAAGATTAGGATTTTTTTCCTTAAAGGTTAGGATTTCTTAATTCTTGTTTTAGTAGGATTATATTTATAGTTCTAGTCAAACTAGGAATATTTGTTGGTAGCCCATTCCTAGTAGAATTCTTTTCCTATTTTAGTAAGGAAAGGTTTTCTTAGCCTTATTCTTATTTTAGTTTAAGTAGGATTAGTTTTCCTTAAACCTTGTCAATTTTACTCATTGTAAGGGCTATTTAAAAGGCTTAATATACTGAAAATAAACATTGGTGATTGGTTTTTCAAGCTCTTGCTTCAAAAACGTGATTTACGTTTTATTTCATTGTTTTTCCTTTATTCAACGCTTCTTGCAATGTTGCGGGATTGAAGAACGAGCGAGTAAGGTTCTTTTCATCTTACATTCTTCTTACGTGAGTTTGAAGAATGCTTTCGCTAGTTTTATGAAAAACTTTAGCGAGGTGCTTTTGTTTTTCTCTCTTCTTTGTGCTTGAGAGGTACAAAAACCTTGAAAGTACATCACTATATAATCTTTCAGAGAGCTGCATAACTTAAGTAGATTAAGTTACAATTGGTTGCTATCAACTTGTTAACAAACATATATAGGAGCACAAAGTAAGCTGAGATCCTCAGGCTTAAGATGATAAAATTTCCCTGAAACAGAAATATTTTGTACCTAGGGGATTGCGCTTGGATAATTTATGCAGAAAGTGGATTACTTTGAGTAATTTTTGAAATATTTTATTTTTGTTGACTGATCAATTAGGATTTAGACATCCCAAAGATTGGTAACAGTCTGCACTCAAGCTTAAATACGGATTAGAGGATAATTTTTCAGACCATGGTAAACTGTACATTTATAATGGTTTCACCATCTGAATTTAAATGCATAGGTGTTAATCTATTGTAAGAATCTACTTTAGTGTGGGGTGCGCTGTTTAGATTGTTTAAACTGTTTTGCAATTTCCACCATTTTCATAAGAGCATTAAACCTTGCTTGTTAAATTATTTGTGTGTGTGTGATCGTGCTGTGTTTTCCTTATTACTCACTCTCAGATTGAGATATTGCTGATTTGTGCCCATCAATCATGTTTATGTTTTTCGCTTGGTTCCTACATGCACCAGCAAGCTTACCCATATCTCAGTTAAGCTGATGCAAAACTTTCAGATAGACTGCCACTTGAAAATGTTGCAATCAGTTTAGTAGTACTAAATTTTACTTCCCTCTTAATTACGTTACAACATTCTTACTAGGTTTTCACATTTCTTCTCAGAATACTGTCCATTTGGCAGATTTAAAGCTTGTATAATAGTAATTTTACCATGAGGTTTTACTGAGTGCTCACTCGTGTCTGAACTGGTACCAAGCAGATGAAACTAGCCACTGGAATAATTCTGTTAAAACTCTTTTTCTTCTACTGCCTACCCTTCTTGTTTATTTTTCGGGTGAAAGAAAAGCTAGAACATACGATGTCTGATACCAGACAGGGACGTATACATAAATTTTTGTAAGTGGTGTCGAAATTTTTAAAAGAACGAAAATAAATAACTTTAGTTATCACATTTGTAGACAACAAATAGCCTTAGCCCATAAGTTAAAAAAAGTCATGAGTTCAATTCCACGGCTCTCTCAAATATCTCTAAAAAAATATGTTGCTAGTTGAGGTTTGAACCTCTAACCTCTTAGAGCAAAGTCAAGCACATAACCAACACGCCAAGAGACACAAGTTAAGTGGTGTTATTTTTTTCTGCTTATTAGTTTTATCGTAGTATTAATACATATATTCAGTAAAATTTTCCGACGACAACGCTTCGTTGAAGGTGCATCCGCCCCTGATACCGGATAATGTTCATATAAACAGCATGGTAATGGAATTCACTTTGAGTCTTACTTTCTGCAGCCTTTCTCATTCTGGCATTTCCTTCTCATTGAATTTGTTTCAAAGATAACAAAATGAGCTCCTTTCACCTTTGTTTACCCTTTGGTTTTAGGATGCATTCTGAATCTCTAGTTTGTACTTATTCCTTCTCTTTTGGCAGGCATTCCCTTGGGCAGAGCTTGGATGATATTAAAGGTTCCTTCGAGTGGTAAACGGCAAATCTGCTAGCATTGCCTGTGTATTCCTGCATCTTTTTCCCATTAACAACTTCCTGCTGTATGTATGGTGTGTCTGTCGTGTGGATGCTCATTGATTTATACTAACGAAGTACTCCTTTCAGATAGAGTAAGGTTTTGTTCTCCATTTCCTTAGGTTGGGAACAATTACGTTGTTTTTAAATTCCCTTTCTGTGCATTACAGTGCGAGTAATATGTTTAAATTTTTTTTTTTAATTCAACCGATTATAGCAAGTTGTACTCTATTTTTCTTGTTGCTATACCAACTCTGCTATCAAGATTACCTGATGGTTTGAAGAACGTAATACATGTCAGTACACAAATTTAAACTCTTCAAATAATGCTCGAAAGTGGCAAAAGAACAAAGTTTCAGCCAGTAGAGCAAATGGCGTTGGGATGTCTTTTCTTGTGGACGCTTTGTTAGAATCCCACTTCCTCATAAGCTAGCTTTCGGGGTTGAGTTAGATCCAAACTCCTGAGCTAACTAAAAATGATTCCTATTGAAGTCGGCTTCAATCCAATACAAATGCGTTGCTTATTTCCTCCTTAATCCTTATGCAGTAAAATTGTATGCGAAAGAGGATGAAAGACATTAGGCTAGACTTGAACATTAAAAAACAAAACTCTTACAATGCGTGCGGTGAGAAAAGCTGCTCATATCACCAATTACGCCAAACACAATGTAAAAGTTGTGAGCTGCCCAACGAAACATGAATTCACAAATTAGCCTAATGCAAGGATTTACATCATCTGAATTCACAAGAGACTTGTGCAAGTTATTGTAACTATGATCAACAATGAGATGAGATACTCAAAATCTTGCAAGTGTAGCGTATGTCTGTTATCTTAATTATACACATTAAATAGAAACTTGTTTCTTAAAGAAAACAAATTTCATTATTCCCTAGCCTCAACAGCTTTCTGAAACATGACAATCGTGAGGGTCACAAGGGAAGCGTAAACAGCATTTGGGATCTTCTGCACCACTTTCCCAACACCAGGGACTCCTTCAGTTGTCCTCTTTGTTACAAGAGCAACTGTTGGTGCTACTGCCAATGTAATTATCAGTCCCTGACTGACAGTGATGAATGTATCCTTTGTTAATTTTTTAATAAACTTGACGAATTCTTCATGATCTAGTTCCCCGTCAAGATTCACGTCGCATTCCTGAACCACCGATCAAATAATACTCTGATAAAAATGAAACAATCCCCTAGTGCGATAACTCTAAAAGTCAACGTGAAGTCAGATGAGATTGAAAAAGAAAGACACCAGGAAAAGGGCAAGTAAACTAATAAAGTTTATATCCAAATTCATGTCGATACTCGATATATTACCCAAGATTAAGTCTCATAAGGCTAAGAAAACACTAATTCTCAGAGACGGAACATAAGATGCATCGTTAGAACTGATAGTCATTACTATAGCAAAGATGAAACTCTGGTTTTCAATATAACAATGTGTGGACAATTAACTCTGCCTAAATTATATCTTGTGCCAAATGGTTCAAGTGACCAATCAGTTAAAATGCAGCATACCTGCATCAAGGCTCTAACTTCCTCTTTAGGAGGAGGATCAAAGTGAGGACCAGGCAAAAGCTTGTTTATATCACTGCAAGAACACAAGTGATTAAATGCAACACCTTCTCTGTAATAAACGAAAAATAAAAAGGTATAATGTTCTCCACAAGGTATTGCATGAATGAGGCTGAAAAAGAAGTTATTGGCTTACTTGTAGACAAGTAGAACAGCAATATAAAGGTCTTCAAACTTCAGATTAGATCTTCCTGTTTCATTTTTGAAACGATAAAACACCTTGTCTGTTATCTTTCGCATCTGTTTCTCTCTCCATTGCTTGCCTGCAACAGTTAGTTAGCAACAACCGAAATTAGAATAAGAATTATATTTATCTTTGTTACAGTTAACTGCCTGTGGACTGGAACCTGAAAAGCCTTCAATACCCCAAAATGTTACATCACCTGGTACTACAGGTTATTTAGGAAGTGATATATTACAGGTAGGCAAGCTATAATTGTTATAATAACAATTGACTCATCCCAATAACACTAGTAGATGATTTCTCCTGGTACACCTGGATATTCTTGTTGAACAATAAAGCTGAAACTATTGTTGTTATAAGACAATTCTTAGCTATGGTAAGAATTGCAATCTATTAGAGCAGCAAGAGAGATTCTCCAAACCAGAAGTCTTTTTTCCATTTGCTGTATCCACATACATAAGTGCCACACTGTTTTCAGACAGTTTTGTAGCAGATGGTGCTTCTGTCATTTCTCATCTTTCACAGACAAGATTTCACAATCACATTCAATCTACATACACAATAACGATGCAGACACGACAACAAGCCAGAACTTTTGTCCCACTAATCACCATTATAATTAGTTCACTACTCATTCCTTCAGCAAATCATACACTAAATATCACGCAAGAGGAGCCACACTTGGCCCTGTAAGTATGAAACGCCAACTTGAAAAAGAAAAGAAAAAAGTAAAATTAGGAGTACGAGTGCTAGGACTCTGGGTTCGATCCCAGCAGAGTCGCCAGAGCTGTCACACCTCCTTTTCGTACACCCCCCGAGGAGAATATAAAGGAGTTTTTCCAATTAAAGTGACATTATTCGAAATGAGATTATTTAATTAATTTTCAGAGTCGCCACTTGGAATATTTAATTAGTGTCCCAAGTCACCAATTTATTTTTTATCCCAAATCGAGAAAAATTTCAACTTTTCTTGTGAAGTCTGCGAACCTGAAATTCTGAGTAAGGAATTCTATTAACCCGAGGGAAGGTGTTAGGCACCCTCGGATTCCGTGATTCTAGCACGGTCGCTCAACTATTATGATCGGCTTATTATCTGATTTTAATACATGTTCCTAGCCTATGGTATATTTTACCTTTAACCATTTTTGTATAATTATTAGAGAATTACAACGTTAGTTAAAATATATCACGAACCACATCACATAAATGCACCCGTAATCCGTAACACATCTTAATTTAACATTGAGATTTGGATTTAGGTCACATAACTGCGTACCCGAGTTTAGAAAATTGAGTTATTAAATAACGCGCCTAAAGCAACTACATATTTTTAACTTTTCGAGGGCCATGAAATTCACTGAATAGCACACCTCGATCTTCTAAGTATTTTAATATTGATTAATGAGGGCCATGCATTTTGAAATTTATTTGGCGAGGCGCACCTCAAATTATTTGAAAACTTTTCTTATTTGAAGTTATTAAAATCGAATTACCTAAAAGGCACCCTCGAAATTAGCATTGTTACTATGTCACGGGAACCGTACCCATAATCACAATGTTTATGAATCGTGCCTAAAAGCAAGTTACGAAAGTTTAAGGCGTTTAGGACTTAATTATTTTAAAATTGGTATTTAACAATTAAGAGGGCCATGGGTGATTGGGGCTAATTATATGGCTCACCTCCATTAATCAAAAAGATTTCTTGAACCTAAGCCATCCAATTACAGAGTTCCAACATACAACATAATAGGATATGGATAATTACATACTTTCCTGAAATGAACACAATGATATCAACTACAAAACTATTCTCAAAAATATTAATATATGATTAATTAAATTCAAAATTACAACTCTAATTTATTGTATCCTACATGATTTGAAACTTTCAACAACAGTTGATGCCATAAACTTGTTCAGACTTTACAATTCAAAAGTGAAAAAAAAATCCAGTAGTGAGCAATCCAGTTCCTCATAAATGGTTTAAGAGCTTGCAATCACCAGTAACATGAAGACGCTGAGGTACAAACTGCTAAACATTTCATGCTAACATACATCAACTTAGAGATGATTAGAGATGAACTTCTATTTTAAACTCAAACACAAATACATCATCACCAAGTAGGGCAGATCTGCATAACAGAAGATTCAATAACAAAACTAACTAGTCATTTCATGAATTAGACTAACATGTCGAGAGCACAACAAATAGGCCAATACAAAAGAAACAAACAAGCATTTATTTAAATCGAAAGCATTGTATAGAGTTGTGAGAAATACCTAGACAGCAGGTGATTCAACTAAATTGCCAAAAAAAGGTTAAGAAAATGTGAAGAAGACCAACAAACTTTGAACAGCAGCAATACAACAAGGAGGTAACAATTTTCACAATCAAAAAGCCTTGAACTCCTCAGACGAGTAGGAACTATTTTTGAGCTAATTGGGACTGCGAACTTTCGCGTATGAGTGTGAGTGTGTATGAGGAAATTTTCTAAAATATGTTCTCCCTTTTCTGAATATGCTCGTGTCTATATATACCAGTCTCCAAAAAATCAGAGGATATCTCTCCTAAAATCTGGTTTTTTTTTCATGTGATAGAAGAGCATCTTTTTTAACAGATTTCTGGACAACTGTCCTATTTCCAGTTATAAACTTATGAAATTGTCTCTTTTAACCCAAATATTTCCTACTTTTACTTATTTATTTTGCATTTAGGACCTCTCTAGCAGCTTCCTGCACAACAAACTAAGATTCTCTAGACCAATTCCCTAAATTGCCCTTCCTTACTTCAATTTTTACCTCTTTTGTTCTTGCCTTGTTGAACTTTTACTGCTTTAATAAAATAGCCATTTTCGAGCTATTAACAATAGAGCCAAATTACTCTAATTTAGCACTGAAAACCTAAACTAAAGAAAGCAGATTTTTAACGCAATACACAGTGAAAACATAAAAAAAAAAAGAAAGAAAGAACTATACCTACTTGACACTGACTCTGGTGAACCTCAGCAAACACAAATGGATTTTGACATTTGTGTTTGCTTAGCGTAGGTCGTCAAAGCCGGGTGACCGGATTCCGGTTATATTTCGAAATGGTTTAAAACTAACCTAAAATGATTTTTCTTGTCAAGAGCAATCGATTCGTGTAAGTTTTAAACCAAAACGAGCAAAAATTAATGCCGAAACCAACAAACTGTTTAGCTAGGTTTTTTAATTTTTTTTTTTTAGATCTAAAATCGGTGAAGTTACAAGAAATATTGAGGGAAATGGCTTAGGGATTAGGAATGAGGAGGTGAAGGTGGTCCTAGGGTGTGGCTTTAGGTCGATTTGGGGGTGGATTAGGGTGAGGAGCCGCCATGGCTTCAATGAGGATTTGGGGGCGGCTAGGGTTTCGGATTTCAAAGAAGGGGTCGTTTGGAAGATGAAGAAATGAGGTAGGGGTAAGATTCGGACATATATAAAGTCAAAGGGGGTCAGTTGTGAGCCGTTAGATCAGTTGAGATCAACGGCTCAGATCAATCCACTTAATCCAAACGACGTCATTTGGGGTACAGGGGGAATCGGACCGGGTTTGGGTAATTACCCTTGGGCTGGTCTGGTAACAATTATTTTGGGCTTGTTTAATTCAAATTAGCAGCCCAATCCGATTTCCTTTTCCTCTTTTGTTTTGTTTTCAATTTATTGTGTTTCTTTTAATTTTCTTTTTCTTTTTTATTATTTTGTTAAAACTAAAAATCCTGATAATTAAAAATTTTAAATTATCTAAATGTGAATTTAAACTACTTAACTAAGGATAAAAATTATAATAACACCTAATTCTAAGAGTTAAAGATTAAAAATTAAGAAAAGTGTGAAAATGAGCTATTTTTGTGATTTTCCAATTTTATGAAACAAACAATTACTAATTTAATTCAAAAATGTAAAAAAAAAAAAAATCCTAAATGCAATGCATGATATTTTGGTATTTTTTTGATTTAATTAATTGAAAACTAAACAAGCAAGGAAATGTAAGTAATTTAAAATCTAATAAAATTCCTAAAAATAGCGAATAATAATTAAAAAAAATCTATTTTTTGATTTTATAGGAGTATTTTGGGTACGGCAAAAATCGCGTGCTCACACCATCCCGCCCTAATACAATATGTGACATCTTCATCAATCTCCCCATCCCCTTGAATAATAGACCCAAGGTACTTAAAACTTCCTCTCCTAGGGATGACCTGCGAGTCCAGCCTCACCTCCCCTTCCCCTCTTTGAGTCTCGCCACTGAACCTACACTCCAAATATTCTGTCTTGGTCCTGCTCAACTTGAAACCTTTAGATTCCAGGATCTATCTCCATTACCTCTAATTGTGCGTTGACACCCTCTCGCGTCTCGTCAATCAATACAATATCATCTGCAAACAGCCTGCACCACGGCACCTCCCCTTTGATGTGGCGCGTCAGTACGTCCATCACCAAAGCAAATAAAAAAGGGCTGAGTGCCGACCCCTGATGCAACCCCATCATAACCGGAAAATGGTCTGAGTTCCCACCTACTGTCCTTACTCGGGTCTTTACTCCATCATACATGTCCTTAATCAACCTAACGTAGGCAACGCGTACGCCTCTAGCCTCCAAACATCTCCACAAAACCTCCCTCAGAACTTTATTGTACGCCTTTTCTAAGTCGATGAACACTATATGCAAGTCCTTCTTTCTCTTCCTATGCGCTCCATCAATCTCCTAACAAGGTGGATGGTTTCTATTGTCGAACGCTCCGGTATAAACTCAAAGTGGTTCTCGAAAATAGATACACTCCTCCTCACCCTTAGCTCTACTACTCTCTCCTGGACTTTCATAATATAGCTAACCAGCTTGATACCCCGATAGTTATTGCAATTTCCGATATCACCCTTGTTCTTGTATACAGGAACCATCGTGCTCCCCCTTCACTCTTCGGGCATCTTCTTCATTCTAAAAATGATATTTAATAACCTAGTGAGCCACTCCAAGCCTGTCTTGCCCGCACTCTTCCAAACTCCACTGGAATTTCATCTGGCCCGGTTGCTTTGCCCCTGCTCATCTTACGCATAGCCCCCTCAACTTCATCAACTCTAATACGCCTACAATACCCAAAGTCACAACAACTCCCGGAGAGTCCAAATCACCCAGTGCAATGCTCTTGTCCCCCTCCTCCTTCAAGAGACTATGAAAGTAGGTCTGCCATCTCCGACGGATAAGCCCTCATCCAACAAAACTCTACCTTTTTCGTTCTTGATGCACTTTACTTGGTCCAAATCACGCGCCTTTCTTTCTCGCGCCTTGACTAATCTGAACAACCTCTTATCCCCACCTCGACTCTTGAGTTCTTCATACAAACGACTAAAAGCTACAGTCTTGACCGCCATATGATATTTAGGTTTGACCAAGGTTTTGGCATTAGTCGAGTGACAATGTGAACAAGTAATTACGTTTTGAAGGAGAGAATTCTAGAGACAACGCCAAAATTATGCTTTGAATACTGCCAAATTAGACAGCTAATACAATTTTCACGATAATCTTCAATAGATTTTCATGAAAAAAGCTACTTCAGCATAACTGCAGCTTCATTATGAAGTTCGTCTCTCTCGATATTAACAATAAAATTACATCGGCTCGTGTCAGCGTGTGGTAGCTGCTAACTACAAAATCAACATTAAAATCATCCTCTTCTTTATAGATTCTCCCTATTTGGAGAAAAATTATACAAAAATTGACAAAGTACAAAATTTGAAACTTTTTTTCATCAATTTACAAGGGATACTATGATAGGGAGCAATCACTTGTATTAGTCTGTTAGATCCTATCAGCGGAGGCAAGTAAACTCCTATAGTACGTGATTTGATACTATTATAATCACAAGAATTATGTGACTAAATTACTCTTATCTATTTCTTAAATTGAATAATTAACAATATGCCTTTTATAGTAGTAATTCAGGGAAGTCGGACCATATTATCTATCGTTTTAAATAAAATGTACACCACATTAAATATCTTAATTATAAAAATATTTGTCTAGATTACTTTTATCTCTTTTTAAATATTTCATTTTATTGAAACTCCCATAAGAATAAATATGTAAGTAGGAAAATAAAAATGACTTCTTGATCTTTTAAAACTTCAAATATTTTTAAACAAAATCAACTAGCCAAAACATTAAATATTTAGAGTATAGGAGAGTGTCCTTTATTTTCCATTATATGTGGAATCACTAAGGGTCTCCTTTCAAAATATGAAAAGATTAACTAACCTTTCTATGCTAAACTAACCTTTTGGCAGCTCCTTTCCCCCTTGTTGGAGGAAAGACCGAGGAAGGAGGCTCCACAGCATTCATAAAAGGGAAGAGAAATGCAAGTGAAAACGAACTGAATTATCAGTCTTTTTTCTTGATATTTCTTTTCAGTTTTATTTCCACTCGTTCATTCTATCGAGTTTTCGTGAAACTTGCCCAGGCCCAGTTTTGATGAAACGGATAGGGAACAGAATGTGGATCAGAGTTTTCTTTGCTTTGCCTTTTTCTTTTGAGAAAAATACAAAAATAGGAAAAATAATATTGTATAGCCGCTGTAAAATTAATAGCACCGAAGAAATGTATAAAATTTATATTTTTTTGGTATATATATATATTCTGTATGTTATATACAAAAATTATACAAGTTTTATATACTTTTTTGACTAACGGATGTAAATAGTTTCTGGCACGGACGAAAAGTGATAATACCCCTACAAAAATAATCAACAAATAGACACTAACTACATGTTATCAAAAATAGCCAGAAAAATTTCCCAATGATATACAATATTCAAAAAGCTAGAGAAAAAAATATTTCTTGTTAATGAATATGATTGGAATTCGTTAAAATCACATAGATGAGGTAATATTACAAAATTTAATGAAGATTGGAAGGTAGTAAGTTGGACAAGTTTGAAGTCAAAATTCTTCACCAATAATATATAACATTCAAAAAAAAAAACTTACAGAATAATTTTTTCAATAGATATGGTTGAGATTCGTTTAAAACACATAAATGAGTCAGTACACAAATTTTGAGGAAGATATGAGTTAATTTTGGGAGTCAAAATTCATAGTTGAAATGGAATTTAATATTTTTTCTACGACATATAATCTAACATGTATCTCACACACACACAGATATATATATATATATATATATATATATATATATATATATATATATATATATATATATATATATATATATAAGGGATACACATTTCATACATGTGTAATATACAAATAATACACATGAGAATACACATTTGATCTTCTTTCATGTACATGTTCCACTTTAAATTTTGCTTAAATTTTTATTCATATCTGCATCAAGTCATCTAAAAATAAGATACAAACTTCTTGAGATGGACCAAAATACTATTCGATTTGCTAATATTATTAATATCAATCTTTCACAAATCTTTTTCTAAAAGTAAGTCATATTTTGGAGAGAGAAATTCAGAAAATGACTTCCTTCGTGCTAAAACACCCACAATGAAAACGATTACATCTGCTTTAGTCTTACCGCTCACCTCTTCTACGTATGGCTGAGAGTTAAGTACCATTTGGTCTATGTAGAACTTATTAACCTCATTTAAGGCTAAGAACTCAAACTTTGGAGCCCTGATCGTATTGAAATAGCCTATGTGACATAGGAAAGAACATATTTAAGTACATTGGCAACTCCCTTGGCTTGAAGTTAAAAGGAGTGAGTTTTCTGACAGTTGAAAGAACGTTCGATAATGATTAATCACACGAGTTAATTAATTTCGGGTCAATTGGTTCCGTCATATGTGGCTCTTTCCAAACTTGTTTTTAGTCTTATGGCCTTACTTTTTTTTAACACATGAAAGATTTACTTTTACACCTGAAAAATCTATATTTTACACATAAGAGATCTAAAAAGATCACTTTCTTAATTTTATAACTGTAAAGGGGCATAATGTACAAATAACACATTAATTGCTCACAAAAGCACTGTTAAATTTCTCGTCGCAAAAGACAAAGGTGAATATGGATGGTTGTACTGTTCTAGGCTTATGATTTGGTAGACCTCTGTATAATAATATTACATTATAAAAGCTAAATATTTCACATAACCGAGTTTTTATGTTATGTTTTACCTTCTTATAATAGATTTTTTTAACCTATAATAACGATCAACTTTATAACAATACGCTTTTTGTAATAGCCATCTTTATAGAAATAAAATCATAAAGATTACTTATAACTGGCTAGAGAGTTTGGCCAAATATTTTGAAACTTTAATATTCCACTTGTGGAAAGAGTATTGCATGAGTATATACTTTCATAATTAAAGATTTCATTCCGTTGTACGATCTGCATATATATATTTTTATTCAATTGGACAAAAGTTTTTCCTTGATATAAAGTTTAAGATTTGAAGAATACGTATTAAAATTTAATTAACTTTTTGGATAAATTTTGTCAATAACAACCAAATTATATTTAAACGTCAATTGTTATTATAGGTATATAACCATTTTAAAAATTAAAAAAAAGAATCTCGAAATAAACAACGTGTAACGACCCACCCGGTCGTTTTAAGAATTTAAATTCCGTTCGGATATTTGAAGTCTTGAGCAGCATTGTATGATGTATTATGGGTTGTGTGAATCGTCGGTTTTGGTTTTTATGTTATTCGGAATTGATTTGGAAGAGTTGACAAAGTTTGACTTTTTAGTGTTTGACCTCTGATCGGAGTTTTGATGATTCTGTTAGGTTCGGATAGTGATTTTGGACTTGGGCGTATGCCCGAAATTTCATTTGGATATTTCTAGAAGGCTTCGGCACTAATTGGTAAAAATTAAAAATTTTAAAGTTTGGAATGTTCATATATTTGACCGGGAGTTGTGTAACGACCCGACCGGTCTTTTTGAGTGCTTTAGCCCCCATAAATTTTCATAGTTGACTCAAGCTATTTATGTAAGTTTAAGAGGATAATAATGTCAATCTCGAAGTTCGGGCGGACCCACATTAGGGGATAGTGGTGATCGGAACATGGTAATGTATGTGTAGTTCAAGTTGAGGTGGTTGGGAGTGTCAAAATATTTAAAAGGAAGTAAAAACATTAAGTTTGAAAAGTTGGTTGAAATTGGCATAAACAACGCATTTAGGCCCTAATGCGCGCTCAGCGTGCGGTAGGAAATGTTGTCTGAGCAGTGATAGCTCACGTTCCGCGCGCGCCGCATGCCCGCCGCGAGGTCCCCTGCAATATAAAAGTACATGAGCTGGGAGAGAGCAAAATGAAAAGGTTTCAAGGCTAGGGCATTTCTTTCCATCACCCATCAGGCCAAGGCTTTCAATACACACATAAGGTGAGTTTTTAAGAGTGTATTTATGATGATTTCACTTCTCAATTACTAGTTACAACAAGGTTTTGTATTGATATTCCATAAGATTTCTTCAAAATCTCAAGAACACCCCAAAAGTTGCCTTTCAAGATTTGGTCTTCAAGAGGTATTCTTTCACTCTTAAACCTATATGCATGGATTGTTAGTGATATATAAGCAAGAAATAAGTATTAGCACGTATTGGATATTGCTTGGAAGCCATAATTACTTAAATTAGATTTTTGGGTGCTACAAAGATTTTGTAATGAATTAATTTGTAGCAATTGGATGGACGTGAGTTCATTGATGATTGTAATGGTGCTAAAGAAGGCAGCTTGTAGACAAACGATGGTTTAGTATCTCTTGTTGGTGGGAAGGAGGGATTGTTGGATGAAAAATACATTACTAGGGGCAATAAAATGCTATGCACTCTAGGTGTTTGATAAAATGCCTAAATAATCAAAAATCTGGAAATTTTTACTAATATTGGTCCAATTAAATTATGTTGATGTAGATTGAAGTTGTAAGAGTAGTGGGAGGATTTAATATCACTAAAGAGTTGAATCAATAAAGCTCGATAATCATGGAAGGAGGCTTACTAGTGGATTGAGTTAATGTGTTTTGAGGTAAGTAACATTTCTAAACTTGGAGCTGAGGGTATTAACCCTGAATATACGTGTTATGTGATTTGTTTGGAGGTGACACACATGCTAGGTGATGGGCGTGTAGGCGTGTACCATAAAAATTTTGACAAAATTGATTCCGTGAAATTTTGTAGTACTCAAATAATCTTTGCGTTATCCGTGCACTTTCATGGGTTAAAGAAATTGAGCTGAAAATCATGTCAACAAAATCATGCTGAGGCTATATGTCGGATTTATTGAGACTCACAGAAATCATATTGTTGTTGAATTATTTGTTTAAATTGTAATTTCATACTCAGTGATGTTCATTCAGTTGTGAGGATATTTATGGGATCGAGCTGCATGCCGCAACAAGCAATTATTTGCATGGATTGGGCTGCACGCCGCAGCAGGCCTTATAGGGTATTATTATGGGATCGGGCTGCACGTCGTAGCAGGCCAGATTGGCTTATTATAGCGCTTGGGCTAAAGGAGCCCCTTCGGAGTCTGTACCCCCCATAGTGAGCGCAGATGATATCATATTTGGGATGGATTTTCCAGGGCATAGAGTTGCCTTATTTATTTGTATTTGGGATGGACTTCCCAGGGCATGAAGTTACCTTATTTATTTATAATTAGGATGGATTTTCCTGGACATGGAGTTGCATTATTTATTTATAATTGTGAAGAATTTTTCTGGGCTGGATTGGCCCTATACAGTGTACTGAGTGACTGACTATCAGTTGCATTTTATATTGAAGGATGGATCTTTCCTGGGCTGGATCCGCCCCGCACAGTACTGAGTGATTGAGTAGTCTGAGAGTGTGAATACATGAGTTATACTGTGCTGTTGCATTGCATTAGACATGCATAATTGATAAATAGGCTTAGAGAAGTATTTTTCCCCATGGCATCTGATAATGAAATTTCTTACCTGTCGTTAAAGTTTTTGGGAAATCACAATTTTCAAATTTACTCATATTTTGGTGATTTGGTAAAAAGAACTGAGTTTTACTGTCTTCTTTGCAAAACAAATGTATATTTTCCAGAAATTGTGAATGAACAGAGCATCATATCTTGAGTTATTACTTGTATTGTTTTATTTATGTTGTTATAAACTATTTCCTGACTGTTGATGATGGATTCTGACTTTTGTCCAAGCTCATCACTACTTTCAACCTAAGGTTAGGTTTGTTACTTATTGAGTACATGGGGTTGGTTGTACTCATACTACACTTTTGCACCTTGCGTGCAGATTTTGGATGATGATGTTGTTGTACATGGCAGGAGCTAGCATTGAAGATGTATCTGCGATCCAATCACAACTGCCTCTTGTTAGGTAGCTTTAGAATTTTTAAATCTGTTCATGTATATTTCAAACAGATGACGTATTTTTATTTCACATCAACTTTGTAAATTCTAAAATTAGAAGTTTATGATTTGTACTACCAATCCTTGGGGAGTGTATTAAAGTCAGTTAAATATTAACTGAATCAAATTGTTATTATTTAACTTACCTAACAGGTGAGGTTAACTATCATCATAACTAATTAAATATTGAGTCGTGACAGAAGGTTGTTATAGGTTTGACTGTAGTAGAAAATTTTCTTAGTGTTCTTCATTTGACAGATCTCTATATTCTAATCTTGTGGAAGATGTGTGAATGAACAGAAGTTTTGATTGGAATTCTGTATATTTTGTTCTTTGGGTAACTAGTTAGTGTTTGTTTTGACTATGCTACCGAGTTCTTTTGTTTTAAAATGTAAATAGATGTGGTCCTTATCTTATGTATAACTTGGAGAGTGTGAAATACCAAATTTCGTATTACCTTCATGTTCCTTTATTTCGAAAAATTTCATAAAGTTGCCAATTATTGCTATTCCCACTCATGCATTCTGGTCTAGGTTTAAAGTCATGATGAAATGCTGTTCCTTTTTTGGAGGTGATGCTGTTATTTTACCAATGATATTATTAGCCGTTGTGATACATTTTCTGATTTTCTTGTATTAATTATTAAGGGTTGGCATTTGTACTTATAATTATTGTAGTGAAAATAAGATTTTATTAAAGCAATTTGATATTGAAAGTTCAATTTATAAGGAGTAGCAACACAACTTACAGACTCAACCCAAAATCCGAAATAACAAAATTAAATGACTTTAAACCAAACTTTAGAAATCTGAACCAATCCAAGTTTTTTTTGGTTTATATTTGAATACTAATATAGCGTTGGATATTAATTTGATTGAAACTTGAAAAAAATGAGTTTTTAAAACTGAAATGAAAAATGGTTCTTGAAAGTTGAATTTGTGTTTGAACAGACATTTACTTGAAAAGAATTTAAAATTTTGTGAATAGAAAACTTCAAAAACTACTCTAAAACTTTTATTGGAATTTGAAGACTTTGTTTTTCAAAATCTGCCAAAAAATGATTAAAATCTATAAACAAACAAATATTTAAAAATAAAATTTAAAAAAAAACTCCCAAATTTTATGGCCAAACGGGAGCTAAATCTAAACTTCATTTATTCAAACACAACATTATTAAAATACATTTTTCAAGTTTACTTCAAAATATAGTTTTTCTTTTCAAATCTCAACCAAATCATATGTACACCTATGTGATTACATTAATTATTAGTATTACAACTTCAATATAAAATTTTATGTGGGGCTGAGTGTTGGTAAGTCATGATCGCATATGTCCGGGAGATGAAGGTAGCGGAGATGATGATGTTGAGATGGATGTGCGGGCACACCAGATTAGACAGGATCAGAAATGAGGTTATTCGCGATAAGGTGGGTGTACAATAAGATGCGGGAAGCGCGACTTAAGCGGTTTGGTCATGCGAGTAGGAGGAGCACAGATGCCCCGGTGAAGAAGTGTGAGAGGTTGACATTGGAGGGCCTACGGAGAGATAAGGTAAGGCAAAGAAGAAGTGGGGAGAGGTGATTTAGCAAGATATGTGGCAGCTTCAGCTGACCGAGGATATGACCCTTGATAGGAAGGTACGGAGGTCGAGGATTAGGGTAGTAGAGTAGGTAGTCTAGAGTGTTCATAACAGTAGTATTGACACGCAGTCTCGCTTTCTGTTAGTAGTAGGTTTTTATGACTAACCATTATTTTCTTTCAATGTTGATCACCTTACTATCTGGTTGTTTTTATTCTATTTTTATATGGCTTCTTGGTGATGTCCCTTCTTGTCTATATTTTCATTAATGTGGTGCTTGTGCTTTCCTAAGCCGAGGGTCTATGGGAAACAGTCTCTCTAATCTCACAAGATAGGGTAAGGTCTGCGTACACATTACCTTCCCCAGACCTCACGATGTGGGATATTACTGCGCGTATGTTGTTGTTGCTATTGTATTTTGAAGAAAAAAAAAAGAAATTAAATAAAACAATACGAAAGAACAAACAAACATGGCTACACAAACCACCTAAGCCGCACTTACATGTCGTTTCATGATGTATCGTATCGTATTGTATTATACTGTATTGTTTGATAAATATAATGTTTGGATAAATTGTATTGTTTGCCGTTATTTTATGATATCGCACACCAATAATATGAAGAATAAACTTGTAACACTAATACAAAAAAAATAAGATACAGAGTAGAATTATTATATAAAAAAAAAGGATAAAAGATAAAATGTGATTATTTAATAATAAGGATGGGCAAGATGAGAGAAAAAATAAAATAACGATGCCATCACACCAAATCTGTCGTTCCATTAAATGATATTTTTCGCCATTATGTAACGATAAATTGAACAATACGATACAATAAATTTAAATAACGTCACTTTGCCGCTCTTCTCCTCCGTTATCTTTTCATCCTTAAAGATATTTTTGTCCTGAACGTCGTTATTTTCGGTTTTCTTCGTATTGACTGATCGTCGTTTTGAGAAGTCGCCTAATTGAGATTTAAAGTGAAGGAAAAAGCTAGGATTTCCATTATGGACAAAATTAAACTCAGCACTCATGGTCATGGGAGCTTCAACGGGAGAACCGAGAGATCCGACTCCAGTTTTAATAACCAAACCGAATGGCCGGTCTGAATCATTGGGTCGATACAACAACTTCAGAGCCGGACCAAATTGGAATAAGGTACTAAAACTCAAACATAAATCTTTGTCTTTGGCGTAATTAGTGCTGGTTTCGATACTAGACCGGAACGGATACCTAATGTTTAATGGGATTTTGGCTTTGAGAATTGGGTTTTGATTTTCTCGAAGTTTCACTGAAGCTTTCATTATTTGTCAAGGAGGAATTCTGTTTTGCGACTTGTGTAAAGATTTAATGGAGGAGGCTCTTGCCAGTCTTTGAGTAGCTAAAGGTTATTTTCAATAGCGAATGAGCTACTATCCCTTAATTAGAGGTCTCACGTTCAAGTCCTGAGTAAGGATAACTTTTTGATAAAAAATATTTTTCAAATGGAACCATACTCTACGCGAATCCGACCGAGTGATAAAACAAAATAAATTTTGGGAGCTAGTATTACAAAAGGTGGTTGTGACTTGTGAGTGCTGAGTGCATGCGTGTAATTTTTTAATTTTTATTTTTGGTTAATAAAATGAGATTTCATTAATGTTCCGTGACGTGGCAACTGGCGAGCCATTTGCTTATACATACTGGCTCTTAGTTTTATTGGGCTGGGCTTTTTGGCCAATGTTTGTGGGCTGGTCTACTGCTAAAGCTGTGATGTAAAGGAAGAACTAGAAATAAACCAAAAATAGATACTAATTACCAATAATTAGCCCTTAAGTTATGCTATAAAATATCCAAAAAAGTTATCAATGATACATCACATCCAAATAACCTAGGAAATAACCTAGGCAAAAAAGATTTGTTTTCAATGGGTATAGTTGAAACTTGTTGAAAATACATAGATGAAGTAATATTCAAATTTTGAGGAAGATTAGGCGTGATTTGGACTGGTTTGGAATCAAAATTAGTAGTTGAAGTCGAGTTTAAAAATTTATCTACGAAATACATATCTAACATATATCTCATATGAATCTCACACACAAGCATATATAGATATACACGGGATATATTTGATACGTATAGGATACACAAATGACACACGAGGATACACTTCTCATCTTCTTTCATGTTCACCTTCAAATTTGACTCGAATTTCAATTTCAACTTCATCGTATCTCCACCAAATTGTCCCAAAATTGAAATTCAAACTCTTTAAAATACACTCAATCTATTCCAACAATATTTACGAAAAATAAATTTCAATTTCGAAAATCCAAATTTTCAAATACAAGCTTAAGCGAGCTAGTGCTGCCCATGATATTTTTCAATTGTGCTTAAGTTTCAAACAACAATTCTATTTTTCAACTCACATTTCCTACTTCAAATTTGAAATCCAAACTGATTTTAACTTCTTTTCGAAAAGCAGAACAGAATCAGAAGCACGGAGAAGGCCTTCGTAGCTTTTCTATAAACTTGATATTCGTAATGAAGAAACACCATAAGGTTTCAATGAATTTGGCTCATCAATACCCATAATATACAGAAAGGATAAAAATGATTCTGAAGGGAAATCGAGGTTACAAGCAATGAAACAAAGATTTAGGTGTCAGATGACCCGATTTTGAGCGGTTCAAAATAAGTTGAGTCAATAGTTGAGCGGGTCAAATGACTCGTCCAAAAGTTACTTGGGCTAAGATAAGTTGGGTCAAGATGAGCTAAAATGTGGGTTATACCCCAACCTGCCCAACTCTTATCAAGCTTTACTTATATATATTGTTTTCTTATAAATTATATAATTACTAAATAAGACTTTTTTTTCTTTGTTATGGTCAAATATAACATATCAAACGAAAAAATATTATTTTTAAGATATTTTGGCAAAGTTACTCATGGATCAATTTGAGCTAAAAATCAGTCCAACTTTTAAATGAGTTGAAATGAATTGTGTCAAGATAGAATGAGTTCAATAAATAAGCATGTCAATAACCAACCCGACCTTAAACGGATTGAGCTAGTCATTTGGGCTTGAATCAAATTTGACAACCCTAAAGATGAGATTATAGTTTTCTTTGCAACATAAAGAAGGCTTTAGCGATTTTCAGTTGGTGAATGTTGCCAGGAACTTAGAAGAGTCAGCTGCTGCGTGAGGAGAAAAAGGGGATACGGACCAAAGAGATAGAAGCGTACAAATAGCCAATTGGGTTAATATCTAGCTTTTATGAGTAATTCGCTAATATTAATAGTTGTTTACCCTAAAATTCGAGCAACAATTGAATTTATTCGTGGTGCTAAAGATACGTGAAATAATTTGATACAACGAAAAAAATATAACAGTAAAATAGTTGACTTAAGTAAATCAAGGAATGATCAAACCGTTGAGGTGGGATGAATTTTCTGTAATAGAGCAAGATGCAATGAAAAAATAGACAACTTGTGTAAGAAATAGATAGAAAATTATAATCAGTCTTCTGGTGTGTATTTCGTGTCTATACAATGAAGTTGCAACCCCCTTTTATAGATAAGAAGAGAGTTCTACATATGGTAAAAGACTTTGTTACAAGATAAATCAACTTAATTATAGGATGGAATATCCCTAGAAACACTGGTCTAACGCCTCTAATGGTTGAGACCGTGATTCCCGCCGAGATACCAGTATTCCGCGAGATTTCCGGCCTTCCCGTTATATGAAATTGATCCTTTTACCCTAAAATTCATCTTCCTCCATCGGTGTCGATTGCCTTACTTCGATCGCACCGGTTCCGAATCCAATGACGCCCGACCTCAGGCTTTCCTTCCCGAAATGCTAATCCCGATTTAAAGTAATCCGATCTTAACCTACACCTGAGCCCGACCTTCCTTGCATGCTCGGTTGTATCCGACCCAATACAGACAGTCCCCTCGTTTATTGGAGAGTAATGACAAAAAATGATATGAATCGCCGTACTTCGAAATTAGGTTAAACAATAGCATACTCATTGAGCATGACACGAAGTTCGAAGCATCAAATCACTCAACCTTGGAAAACTTTTTACTGGTGTGTGACGGCAGCGCCGTGACGCACGTGACAGTTGCAAAAGGAAATCATTGCTTGTCTTATCTGACTGTAAACCCTGCAACTGCTGCAGGTACCATTCAATGCTCCCTTTCCTCGTGCTTTGAACCGCCGCTTTTGGGAGGGTATAAATACTTCCCCCACTCTTTGAGTTCCAAACCTTTACGCTGCTCGACAACCTGCTACTTCTAGTTTTCTGCATCTTTGCATCACAAAATCTCTCTTGCATCTAACACTTTTTCGCTTTTCGTTTCTACTGCTTCAATCACCATGGCCAAAACTTCTAAATCTGTTCTTCAGAAGCAACAATCTTCACCTTCTCAGCCCGCTGAAGAGGCTGAGCCCGTTCGCGTTGAGGAAACCTCCGCGGAACCTCCTTTGAAGGCCTTTGTACCAGTTGGGTGTTTTATCGGTTCCGACTTCAAAGTCGAGAAGCCTCTTCAGTGCCCGGCTGAGGTGAACCGGTCTCAATGTATATCAGCTTGATCACCCACAAAGTCCTTGACAGGGTGAAGGCGGAGTGCAACTGGGCCGATAAAGATGTGGTAGTCCCTTCTCCGAGTGAGTCGATTACCACCCACGTAGACGGTTACCTAAGCGTCTACACTTACCCTTTCACGTTTGGATCCCTGGACCCCGTAATTGTCGATTTTTTAAAAGATATAACGTTACTTTGAGTTAGGTTCATCCATCCGTTTGGCGTATTGTCCATCTCTTCCGCTTCTTCGTGAATAAGGTCGAAGGAGGGCATCCCTTCACCGCTGACCACCTTCTTCGATTATACAGTCCCCGGATGTTCCAGGGGGGGCTAATAAAACTCGCTCGCCGGGCCAGCAAGGCTCCGTTCTCGAGCATTGATGAAGACAAAGATCGGGGCTGGATGAGTCGGTTTGTCCGAATAAGGACCTCCGATTTGATCCCCGTAGAATACATGTCGTTCCCTGAGAAGTGGAACTTAAGTCGTAAGTGTCGTATTTTAAAGCCATTTATTGCTTTCCTTCAAATGTTTAATCGACATGTTCTGTAAGGTGCAGCCGCTTCCCAGACGCCGGCCGCAATTCAACACTTGGAGGATTGGGTCCGAAGAGTAGTGGCTCAAAGGACCTACTCGGAGCGAGCCTGGCGAGAAATATCGAAAGGCCTTTGGGAGGCCAAAAATCACGGTGAGCTCGGTCATATTTGTCCTTCTCATTTGGGGTAATCGATGTCAGCTCTAACTCTTGAAATCTCGCTTTGCAGGCCTCTCGAAGGATGCCGAAATGAGGTCGATACCCACCGGTGAGGAAGCTCCTCACCCTCTCCCCGTTTCGGAGAAAGAAGGGGGGAAGAAGAGAAAAGAAGCTCCCGGTCCTGTAGAGCCCGAGAGAAGGAAAAGCAGGAAAAAGATGAGGGCTTGCAAAGTCACAGTCACCGACCCTACCATCCAAGTGAGCGATAGCTCCGATGGGGAAAGGATCCCCGAAACGTTAAACAATGAGCCACCTCGTGCAGTTCCCGAGTCAACCACAGGTGAAGCTTGCACTCCTCGAGAGGAGGATCTCGAGACGAGAATGAGAACTGGGATTCGGGCTGGCACAGGAGGGGCAACACAAGGAGTCTCGGACATCCCGGAGACGATGGATTCTCCTTCTTTTTCAGAGGCAACTCTGAACGATGCTCAGGCTGCAATAATGCATACACCGAGTAAAGGTCCGGTTGCAGCTGGAGCCTTTGAAGAATTCTTCGATGGGGTGCCATCGGCTGATACCTTCGGGCTCGAAGTGCCAAGGAGGAGTCCCCCGACCGAGACGAGTGGGGTGTCTGTTGGTGCCAAATTGGTCGACAGATTTCCTGCTCCGAGCTCTAACCCTGATCGGAAGAGGGTGATAACGTTTTCCGTCCCCGAGGATGCTCGAGTATTGGGCGCACCGGTAGGCGTGGCCAGTTATCTGCATTGCTTGGTGACCGAGGAGGACCAGGCCGCGATGAATGCAGTGGAATGGTCATGCTTATTCAACGAAGCTCAGCAGGCATTGAACAGGGTATGCTTCCTTATATGTTATATCTTATACCCAATATCTTATCCCTAAGCCTGTACTGACTATCTTTATATGTATACCTTGCAGTCTTCAGTGTTTCACCATGAAGCATTCCTTCGGGTCAAGGAAGGAATGATGCAAGAACGGGCACAACGTCAGCGGCTCGAAGGCGAGATGTCAAGCCTTCGGGCCGAGCTAGATTTCATACGGAGGGAGCACAGCAAAGAGGTCGACTAGCTGGGGGAATTGACCAATCGGTTAGACCGACTCCGGTTTGAAGTGAACGAGGCTAAGGCTGAAACTAGGGGTTGGAAAGCCATGGTTGAGACTCTGACTTCAGAAAAAGAGGCCCTCCAAATTCGCTTAGAAGGACAAGTCTCGGAGGCGCGGGAGAGGGTCGGAGTTCTCCAGCACCAAGTTGAGTCGCTTACCCAGGATCGGGGGGTTCTGGTCAACCAACTGCAAGAAGCAAAGTCGGAGATCGCTTCCACTAAGGCCGATGCTGAGGATTTGATAGCTCAATATAGAGCTGATGCCGAAGCCGCCCAGGAGCAGTCGAAGATGTTGGTCGAGTATACCAAATGCCAGACCCGCCTCTCTGTTCTCGAGGAGCTGCAAGCTCGGGGTTTCAATCTATCCTCTGAAGTCGCTGAAGCAACGAGGATCGAAGCTGAGATGAGGAAGCAAACTTTCCCCGAGGAAGATGAATATGGCTCCGACTGATGTTGTTCCGCAGAAGTGTTATTTTTGTAGTCTGAATGTATAAAAGAATTCCTTCATTATATATAAACATCCTTTATATTGTTTTGACTTTGTTCTGCAAATTTAATGTCTTGTCATTTCCTGCCTTAGCTAGGATTACAAATTTTTCTGTGATCGACTGGATAAAGCCTCGTATCTTGGGATAACCTTGACCGGTTAACATACTGAACCAGTTTCGGCAAATTTAAGATTGACTTGGCCTTGGCCTTATTTCGAATTGACCAATCAGCTATGCTTTTGGGATGTTAACGAATTGAGACCATGCCTCAGCAAAATTTGAGTCCCTTTCAATAAGTTAACTCGGCCTTAGCCCCATTCTAGATAGTCTAGGCTTTGCCTTGGCAAGCCCCGATCGTCTCCGGATTGTAGTCTAGTTTGACTTTAGCCTTTCATAAACGGGGGTTGCCTGAATCGGTCTTACTTCTTTTTGAGTTTTGTTAATTCAATACGGCCTTGGCCTAGTAATCGATTATGGGGTTTGCCTTGTTAGGTCTTACTCCCCTTCGAATCCAGTATGCATATCTTAACAATGTTAACTTTTTATAACGCGATGATAGTCGAAGAAATAATCGAAGAAGCCCTTGAGCTTAGAAACTCAATGTTGATGCCAAAAGACTTTATTAATATTCATATGCTTGTACATCTTTTCTTAATGAGGGGGGCAGATCGACCTATTCGGGCACGGTTCTTCTGACCGTTTGACCCTTACATTGGTTCCTAATGACCTTTGTGAAGTCCCCCTGATATCAAAGTAAGTAGATGAAGATTTCGAGGACACTATTAGAGTCGAATATCAAATTTGTGAACTCTGATGAATGACTGTTCTATTTTAGCACGACTCCTGGTTGCCTCATTAAAAACCTTGCCGTAAAACCCAATTTGGGACAAAATTGGTCGAAGGAAAAAAGAGTGCAACGCGTGCTTTCAGCCCTACTGCCCTGTGCTTATTGGTTTGATATTGATCCCTCCTGCATGAATTAGTATCAACAAACGAAACACAAGAAAAAATGAAATAAATTACCTCGACAATAATACCGCTTCAAGAGGCTCACGTTCAAGTTATTTGGCAACTGCTTGCCATCCATAGTCCCGAGCTTGTAAGACCCATTTTCGGTGACCTTCAATATAGTATAGGGTCCTTCCCAGTTCGGTCCCAATTTTCCTTCGTTGGGGTCTCGGGTGTTGGGCGTGATCCTTCTAAGTACCAAGTCCCCAACGTTTAAAATATCGGAGACGGGTTCTTCTGTTGTAGTATCTCTCGATTTTTTGTTTCTGGGCTGCCATTCGGACTAGAGCAGCTTCCCTCTTTTCATCCAAAAGTTCCAGACTGACGTTCATAGCTTCTCGGTTTGACTCTTCGGTTGCATATCGAAACCTGATGCTTGGTTCTCCTACTTCGACCGGTATCAATGCTTCGGTGCCATACACTAAGGAAAACGGGGTGGCCCCGGTACTGGTTTTTTCTGTTGTTCGGTATGCCCATAAAACCTCGGGCAGCATCTCTCTCCATTTTCCTTTAGCGTCGGTTAGCCTTTTCTTCAAGTTTTGAATAACGATTTTGTTGGTCGATTCTGCTTGACCGTTGCCGCTGGGGTGGTATGGGGTTGATAATATCCTTTTGATCTTGTTATCCTCGAAGAACTTTGTTATTTTACTGCCGACGAACTGTTTGCCATTATCACACACGACTTCTGAAGGCATTCCAAACCCGCAAATAATATGGTCCCATATGAAGTCAATCACCTCCTTTTCCCTGACCTTCTCGTAAGCCTGTGCTTCCACCCACTTATAAAAATAGTCAGTCATAAAAAGGATAAATTAAAATATACCTGGTGCTCGAGGGAGGGGACCGACGATGTCCATGCCCCACTTCATAAATGGCCATGGTGATATGACCGAATGTAAAGTTTCTCCGGGCCGGTGGATCATTGGTGCATGCTTTTGGCATCCGCTGCACTTGCATACAAACTCCTTTGCATCTCTTTCCATGTCGTTCCAGTAATAGCCGACTCGAATTATTTTTCGAACCAATGAATCGGAACAGGAATGGTTGCCGCAAGTTCCTTCGTGTATTTCTTTTAAGATATACTCAGTGTCTCCAGGCCCACGGCATATGGCTAGAGGACTTCCGAATGTTCTTCTATATAAGGTTCCATCGTCGGCCAAGCAAAATCGGGCCACCTTTGTGTGTAACGTTCTTGACTCTTTGGGATCGGATGGTAATTTGCCTGAACTAAGATATTCCACATATTTATTTCTCCAATCCCAAGTCAAGCTTGTTGAGTTGACCTCGGCATGGCCTTCCTCCACGACCGACCTTAATAACTGTACGACCTTTTCAGAGTCGCTTTCCTTAGCTTCGACCGACGAACGTAAATTGGCGAGGGCATCGGCTTCGCTATTTTGTTCTCGAGGTATATGTTGTAGGGTCCATTCCTTAAACCTGTGTAATGTGACTTGAAGTTTATCCGCATACCTTTTCATACGTTCTTCCCTGACTTCGAACGTTCTATTTACTTGGTTGACTACAAGGAGGGAATCGCATTTGGTCTCGATCACTTCCGCTCCCAAGTTTTTGGCTAACTCCAAACCTGCAATCATAGCCTCATATTCGGCTTCATTGTTAGTCAGTTTTATAGTCTTGATAGACTGTCGAATCGTATTCCCGGTCGGGGGTTTAAGTACGATGCCTAGCCCCGACCCTTTCAAATTTGAGGCGCCGTCTGTGAATAGAGTCCATACTCCTACAGGAGTCCCCGATTTGGTCATGAGTTCTTTCTCGACCTCGGGGACGAGCGACGGCGAGAAGTCGGCGACAAAATCGGCCAGTACTTGAGACTTTATCGAGGTTCGGGGTCGATATTCGATATCATACCCGCTTATCTCGATGGCCCACTTGGCCAATCGACCTGACAACTTGGGTTTATGCATAACGTTTCTATACGGGTAGGTTGTCACCACACATATTGGGTGACATTGGAAGTACGGTTTCAGCTTTCTAGAGGCACTCAATAATGCGAGTGCTAATTTTTCTAAGTGTGGGTACTTGGTTTTGGCCTCTCCTAGTGTTCTACTGACGTAGTAAATGGAAAATTGTGTACCTTGTTCTTCTCGGATTAGGACCCCGCTCACTGCTATCTCTGATACGGCGAGGTAAAGGTATAACTGCTCGTCTGCTTTCGGTGTATGTAGTAAAGGCGGGCTAGAGAGATACCTTTTTAGTTCTTCCAATGCGTGTTGGCATTCCGGCCCCCATGAGAACTCGTTCTTCTTCTTCAGTAAGTTGAAGAATTGATGGCTCCTGTCCGACGACCTCGATATGAATCGGCCTAGCGCTGCTATCCGGCCTGTTAATTTCTGCACGACCTTGACACTATCAACCACCGTTATGTCCTCGATGGCCTTAATTTTATCGGGGTTGATTTCTATTTTTCGGTTTGACACCATAAAGCCAAGGAATTTCCCCGAGCCTACTCCAAATGCACACTTCTCCGGATTCAACTTCATGTTGTATTTTTTTAGGACATCGAATGTTTCCTACAAATGACTTAAATGGTCCTCTTCTCGCAGGGACTTAACCAACATGTCATCGATATAAACTTCCATTGTTCCACCTAGTTGTTTTTCGAACATTTTATTTACTAAGCGTTGGTAAGTAGCCCCCGCATTTTTAAGCCCAAAAGGCATCACATTATAGCAATAGGTGCCATACTTAGTGATGAAGGATGTTTTTTCTTGATCATCCTTATCCATTTGTATCTGTTTATATCCAGAGTAGGCGTCGAGAAAACTAAGAGTCTCGTGGCCAGCGGTAGCATAGATCATGCGATCGATGTTGGGCAAGGGGAAAGAGTCTTTGGGGCACGCTTTGTTTAGGTCTTTATAGTCTATACACATTCTAAGCTTATTCCCCTTCTTAGGGACTACAACTATATTAGCTAACCATTCTGGGTACTTAACCTCCCGAATGGAACCTATATTCAAAAGTTTAGTTACTTCGTCCTTGATGAAAGCCTGTTTAGCTTCAGACTGGGGTCTCCTTTTTTGCTTGATTGGCCTGAATTTTGGATCAACGCTGAGCTTGTGTGTTGTAATTTCCAGTGGTATGCTTGTCATGTCTAAATGGGACCAAGCAAAGGAATTTTCATTAGCTGCAAGGAAATTAATTAATTTGGCCCTAAGCTTGGAGTTTAAGCTCGAGCCCAGGTATACCTTTCGTTCGGGTGCATCGTTGCGGATTGAAACTTGTTCGAGCTCTTCGATTGTTGATTTGGTCGCGTTGGACTCATCCGGAGCAATAAATGATTGGGGGACCCTGTAGTCATCGGCGTCAAATTGACCCCGCTCACCCCCATCTATCGAGGGCGACCTCTCTGATTGCTATTTGGTCTTTTGGAAAGGACGGTAGGTGTTGATGCCGCTTCCTCTATTGCGAACATCTCCCTTGCAGCATGTTGTTCCCCATAAACGGTGACGACCCTTTCATCCGATGGAAATCTCAGCATTTGATGTAATGTTGAACGTACGGCTTTGATGTCGTGTATCCAAGGCCTTCCGAGCAAGGCGTTATACCTCATGTCGCCTTCGATTACGCAGAATTTCGTTGCCCTGATAGTCCTAGCGATATTCACCATTAGTGTTATTTCACCTTTAGTTGTTTCCGAAGCCATGTTAAAATCGTTGAGAACCTGAACATCGGAGATAATCCGATTTGACAGTCCTAGTTGTTCGATGACCCAAGACCGAACTATATTAGCTGAGCTCCCGGGGTCGATAAGCACACGTTTCACCCGGATTTTGTGTACCACCATCGATATCACCAGGGCATCGTTATGGGGCAGTGTAATCCCTTCTGTATCTATATCACTGAAGTATAAAGCTCCTTCTGCTGTGTAATCCGGGGTACGTTTTTCCCGGGTGATAGATATTTTTGTGCGCTTCAACATCGGTCCTTGGGGGTGCATCTATCCCTCTGATTATCATGTTGATCGTGTGCTGCGGCTCTTCTTGATTTGTTGGTTTGTTTCTATTTTCGTAGTAGTTTTTGGCTCGATCGCTCAAGAATTCTCGAAGATGCCCTTTTTCGAGTAACCGAGCCACCTCCTCCCTCAACTGCCGACAATCCTCCGTTCTGTGCCCATGTGAGCCATGATATTTATATATTAGGTTAGGATATTTTTTGGCAGGGTCCGTTTGCAATGGTCGAGGCTATTTGGTATCTTTAATGCGACCGATCGCTGACACGAGAGTTGCCGAATCGACATTAAAGTTGTACTCTGACAATCGGGGTGCTTCCCGATGATTATTGGTTCTTTCGAAATTATTCCCCGGCAACGGTCCCCGGTTCCTTTGGCTAGGACCATTCTTTCTTTCTTGCCTCGGGAATTTTTGTCCCCCCCGGAATGCCTCTTCAATCCCCTGGGTATGGTCGGTGCCTATCTCGGTTTGACCTCGACTCTCGATAGTTATCCCTCAGAGTCCGATTGTAAGTTCTGATGGGGTAAGCGGACCCCGACAGAACTCCGAGCTGATCATCTTCTACTCTGATCTTCGATTGATACCGATTATGTATGTCTGCCCAAGTGATAGCCGGGTATTCGATCAAGCTTTGTTTGAGTTGTTGAGATGCCGTTGAACTTCGGGCATTGAGCCCTTGAGTAAAGGCCTGTACGGCCCAATCATCGGTGACCGGTGGTAAATCCATTCGCTCCATTTGAAAGCGCGATACAAACTATCTCAGCATTTCATTGTCCCTTTGCCTAACTTTGAACAAATCTGACTTTCTTGTTTCGACCTTAATGGTGCCTGCATGGGCCTTGATGAAGGTATCCGCGAGTATGGCAAAAGAGTCAATGGAATTCGGTGGTAAGTTATGGTACCATGTCATCGCTCCCTTGGACAGGGTCTCTCCGAATTTCTTCAGAAGGACGGACTCGATTTCATCGTCTTCGAGATCATTCCCTTTTATAGCGCAAGTGTACGCCGTTACATGTTCATTTGGATCCGAGGTCCCGTTGTATTTGGGGATATCCGGCATACGGAAATTTTTTGGTATCGATTTTAGAGCAGCGCTGGATGGGAAAGGTTTTTGTACGAACTTCTTTGAGTCCAAACCTTTGAACACCGGGGGTGCTCCCGGGATCTGGTCTACCCTCGAATTATAGGTTTTTACCTTTTTATCGTTAGCCTCGATCCTTTTTTCACCCGACTCAACCCGCTTAGTCAGCTCCTCGAGCATCTTTAAAATTCTGGAATTTACTCCCTAACCGCTTTCTTCCGGTTGTACCGTGACTGGCTCATTTTGAGGAGCTATCCTTCGAGAAGAAATGGCTTCGCCTCTGTCCGGAATCTAACTGCGGCTTGTAATTGAGCTATGGCCGCTTGCTGGGCTTGCAGCATGTCAAATATCACTTTGAGGCTGATCTCATCTCCTCCATTATGTTGAATCCCTGAATGGTGTTCCCCCCGAACGTTGTTCGATGGGTCAGAGGTCTGATCGGCGTCGACCACCATTTGAGAATTGACGTCGATCGGGACCTCGTTTCCGGGCATAACGTTATTTTCGCCTTGGTGGTTAAACTCATTGCTGATGGGGAGTGAGTGCGACATGACTATGTTGTAATCTGAAAAACAGAAAATTCTGCAAAGAACAAGCGTAAAATAGTGTGTGACAGAGAATTGTATCAAAAATTCACTATTATCCTGGGCCCCACGGTGGGCGCCAAACTGTTTACCCTAAAATTCGAGCAACAATTGAATTTATTCGTGGTGCTAAGGATACGTGAAATAATTTGATACAACAAAAAAAATATAACAGTAAAATAGTTGACTTAAGTAAATAAAGGAACGATCAAACCGTTGAGGTGGGATGAATTTTCTGTAATGGAGCAAGATACAATGAAAAATAGACAACTTGTGTAAGAAAAAGATAGAAAATTATAATCAGTCTTCTGGTGTGTATTTCGTGTCTATACAATGAAGTTGCAACCCCCTTTTATAGATAAGAAGAGAGCTCTATATATGATAAAAGACTTTGTTACAAGATAAATCAACTTAATTATAGGATGGAATATCCCTAGAAACACTGGTCTAATGTCTCTAATGGTTGAGACCGTGATTCCCGCCGAGATACCAGTATTCCGCGAGATTTCCGGCCTTCCTGTTATATGAAATTGATCTTTTTACCCTAAAATTCATCTTCCTCCATCGGTGTCGATTGCCTTACTTCGATCGCACCGATTCCGAATCCAATGACGCCCGACCTCAGGCTTTCCTTTCCGAAATGCTGATCCCGATTTAAAGTAATCCGGTCTTGAACTACACCTGAACCCGACCTTCCTTGCATGCTCGGTTGTATCCGATCAAATACAATAGTGTTTTATGAGTTGGTTAATATTGGTAGTATTATTTTTGCTCCAAAAGACAGAACTAAGTAATTTTCGCTAATGTAAACTTGAAAATTGTTTAGTTTAGTGTCGATGTGATTATAAGTTGCCCTTGAAATCTTTTAGATAAAAACTTAAATTTTATTCCATAAAAGTTAATCAAGGAAATGGAATATAAAGAATTTGAGGTGAACGGACTGCCTACTTGCAGTCAAACTTATGAAAGAGGAATATAGCTGGAGTATTATTGAAGCTTATAAATATGTACTGAAAGCTATAAAGGCTACTATTATACGAGATAAATTTCATGGGTGACTACTCAACTTTGTGATCATTATCCAAAAGTCTTTTTTTTTCTTTTGTTACGTAAAAGTCATTTAACTTTATGTTCTACCTCAAAACTCACTTTTCTTTCTTTTGTTACACAAAAATTATTTGTCTATGCTCTAGTTATCACAATAATCACTTTGACCAGATTTTATAAATCTTTCATCTGAAAAGTCTATTATGCCCTTGATATTATAAATCATCTCATTTATGTAATACCTTCTATAAAATATGCTACATAATATACTTTAACCCGGGTATTTTACTTATAATTAAAATAACTTGATATTATTTTATTTATTTTTTAATAATATATTCGTACAATTAATTTTTTCTTAACGGTATTTTGTAAGATATATAAGTAGCATTATTAAATATGACAGTAAATATTAACGTGAACAAGTCTCAAGTCCACGTTCTTAACCATGCTTAATGAAATATTTTTAATGATTAGCCAAGCCATACACATTAATCCAATAAATAAAATACCTATATTTAACACAATGACACATCAGATTAATACTTTCAAGTAAATAATATTAACAGATAAATCTTAAAAAAACTTTATATTAAATACAAATATCCTTGAAACATTTTTTTGAAAATTTGTGTTGACATTAAAAAAAACTTTCATTTGCTATATGTTTGTTATTATTTCAAATAAATATTAAAAATAAATATTTTTTATGGTTTTTAGATTTAAAATATGTTCATGTTTAAATATGATTAAAAAAATTGAGTGCCGTGAAAAAATTAAATGTATCGATATATTATAAAAATAACAAATAAAATAATTTAAAGTTATTTTTTATAAGTAAAATACCTAGTTAAAAATATATTATAGTATATAATATAGAAGGCATTACATAAATGAGAGGATATATAATGTCGAGGGCATAATAGACTTTTTGTAAAAGTATTATAAAATCTGGTCAAGATGACTTTTATAATAAACATAGCAAAGTAAAATAATTTTTGTGTAATAAAAGAAAGAAAAATGACTTTTAGGTAATGAACACAAAGTTTGAATAATTTTTACGTAACAAAAATAAGAAAAGTAACTTTTGCATTAGGAAGAATGATCATCCATAAAATTTACTCCTATTATACACATATATAGCAAATAAATGTACAGAATTTTTGGCAAATAAAGGCAGACATAAAGAATATTTAGTAATCTGATAGGATGTGTTCAAGTATATGAAGTTTATACTCGTGGTGGACTTGGACCTCATTGTTTATGAAAAGATTTTAAGATTTTAAGATTTTTAATTTTTTTTCCAGTTATCAAAAGAGAAAAGATTTACATTGCTTAATGTAATTTGACTATATGACTTTGGAAGATAAATCTTTCAATATCGTCTAATAAAAAACTCAAAACCAATTCGAACACACGTAAGTTGTCTAGAATAACTTAAGATAAGCTAAGAAAAACCAAAATCCTTAACTTTTCCTAATCACAGGCGCGGATTTAAAGCTTAGAATGCCTAACTTTAGAACCGGAACCGCCCGTTCTCTCTCTCAGGGCAAACGAAAACCCTAGCAATTTTGCCGTCCTTTCCCTTCTTTTCTTTTTTCCTACTTTCTTTGTGTATCATGTCAAATTCAGTTCATTATATGTATATGTATACTTGAAAACACAAATTCAGACCTTTTTTTTTCTCTCTTTTAGTTCATTTTTTCTGTGTAACATTTGTTAAATTGTTAGAGCACTACTTATAATGTCATCATCAAGGTAAAAAAGGGAAAGAAACAAGCACTCTCTACCTCTGCTTATCCCGACTATTTCTATCAGCTGTATTTACCTACAGGTAACTTTCTATACTATTGAGAATGTTCAAGCCGGAGTGTTGAATCAAGAACGGCTTATCTAGGTTTTTCACGTTGGAAGATTTTTCAAGATTGAGGTTGTGAGTGCCAGTGTGTGTGGATAGAGTTTGGAATTGATATCGCCAAAGTTTCCAGATTTTTCTATATAGTCCTTCTGAAACTTCCTGATCAAAAAATAACAACTGTTATTACTGTACTATGTATAGCTGCTGTGCCTGTGCTGTGAGCATCTACCAACGCATCTTGTCTTAGATGATATATATGTTACTTATTAGTCTAAATCACTAAATTTTAGGCAATATTCTCTTATAGAACCATGACTGTCTGGTAACCAACTACACAGAAGATACTGGAAGTTACTCATGAATAAGACAGCAGGGTGGAATATGAACTCAGTACAATTGTTTTCCTCATTTTAATTATTCAGTGATTGTAGTGTTTTGGCGTACCATTTTTTTTCTTACGGAGAAGCATTAAATATCCAATTTTTTCAATCATGACAAGAAGATTAAACAGTAAATTTTCTTTTCTTAGCCAACGAATATTGGTAACTGAAAAGTCCAAAAATGGCATATTGGACAAAAAGATACGGTGGTTATAGATATGGAGTCTGTCAATTGCACAATGAAATGAGCGTAGGACTGTAGGTCAAGGTTTAATGTATATTTTGTAAAAAGCTTAATGTATATTTTGTAAAAAGTAATTTTTAACTTATTTACATAATATAATTTTATATATACTCCGTAAAATTTTCCGATGAAGCTTTCTATGTAGCTACGCTTGACGGATGTAGATAAGCTCTGATTTTTTGCCTAGTAAATACCATTACTTGCACCATATCATACCAATATGGTATTTAAGTGGACTCACATTAGGTGTTTGTTTACAAATTTGAGATGGAACTGTCTAACATCTAAAATTTGATTTGAAAAAGAATGAACCTGGTAGATTCATCAATTTAGTTCAGACTGAAGTTCCTCATGAACTTTCTTATTTTAATTTCGAGTAATCAGAAAGGAGTTTATCTAAGAGCTGGTTTACCTGGCATCCAAGTTAATGAACCTGGTGCTAGTTTCTCGTGCCTTACATTTAATGGAATAACATTTGAGATTCTCGTGGTCTTTGTTTAGTGACAAAAATCTTTCGCCGTATTGCTAAATCTTTTTGTTTTCAATCATCTTCTCGCTTGTAAGTTCCTGTTGGAAGCAGACAGGATTTTTTTAAGGTAGTAATCTAAGATTTTTTTTCTAGTGCCATGATATTTAATAGCAATCGCTCTGTGTAAGTAGTAGTAGGTAGTGTTTGCTGGAACAATGTTATGCACACGCTAAACAGGGAATGTTCTAAGCTTGCTGATGATTTAATAATATGCACACCAGTGTGTTCTCTGTTCCCGGTTCCATTTGGCTCTCTTTGGTTGCATTCCATTGCTCACTTGCTCTGATGCTGATAACCATTTTCCTGATGTGGTGTAGCAGTTCCGGATGTCACTTGTCCATTAAGTTCCTGGCTTCACTGCTATGAGTCAGCTATCAAACATGGGTCCGAATCCAGCAGCTCCAGTTGGAAGGAATGGTGCCTCTTTTAGTGATGGTCCTGCTCCAGCTGTGAAGTCTAAGTTTTGCAACAAGTTCAACACTGCGGAAGGGTGCAAATTTGGTGATAATTGCCACTTTGCTCATAGCGAGATAGAGATAGGAAAGCAAGTGCATCCGGCTTATGAAGATTTCCCAGCAAAACGACCTCTGAGTGGGTTCTCCGGATACCTTGAACCACCCCAACGTTGTCTAGCTGCGACAAATTTTGGACCATTGGGATAGATGCCTCTCGTGCTGGAGCGATCATAGGGAAGAATGGTGTGAACTCAAAACAAATATGTCAGCTTACTGGTGTCAAGCTCTCTATAAAAGAGATACTGATAAAAGGAATGTTGAGCTCCAAGGAACCTTTGATCAGATCAATCAGGCCAGTGCCTTGTTACGGGAGCTCATATCCAATATTGGCACCTACAGGTGGGTCAGAAAACGCCGCCCCATCTACTCGGGGTTCTGCTGGCCCAACAACATACCAAGTGTAATCCCACAGCTGTGCGAATTTTTCAAAAGGCTTATGCACGTTTGGAGAGAAATGCCATTTTGCTCATGGGGCTAGTGAGTTGCAGAAGCCATTGGCTTGGTTTTCATACAGTGTTAGCCAATAGGAGATAGAACAAGGATAAACCTTGATAGGATATTGTCTGTGCTGTATTAGTGTATTATCTCCAGCGACTATTTGGTGGCCTCATAGACAGAGTCCATTGGTGACCGTAAAACACGTTATTATGCAAGTCCGTTTAGGATCCTGTTACTGCCGCTTTAGAATAATTGGATTTCGAAATTGAGAAATGTTAACGACGAGCTTCATAACAAGCCCCTTTTATATCTATATCTATGTTCACTATTTTATTACATAGGCTCTTGAAACTCAGGCAAACAGTATCTCTACTGACTGAATTAACAGGAATTCAAATGGAGCTTAATCAAACACCTTAACCATATTGAAGATGTAGCATTCCTTCTGTTCCACATTATGTAGCACTACTACCATTTGGAAAGTCAAAAGAGGTTTTTCTTTATTACAATTTTTCCAAACATTTTAAAATATTAACAATCGTAACTTCTTAGACATTTTCTAAAAATTTAATTTATTAAAAACTAGAAGATTTTATGTTCGAATTAACAATGAGAATTAAATAGTTTGACTCTCCTATTATGAACCCATCACTTAAAATGAAAGGAAGTAATATAATTTGAATCTTTCTTCCGATCAAATATATACTGTAACCTTAAAATCTCACTTTTACAATGGTGGTTCTCCGTTCCTTTTAGTTCCGAGATTGCCAAATCTCATGATACTATCTGAAAATCATCGTATCAAACAATTAATAAGACAAAGAAAATTGACAATCATTTCAAGTTTTGGCTCATCAATGGAGCATGTGAAGTTGCGAACGGAAGTCTTAGTTATGGCTGCTACCTTTATCTTATCCGACAATCTATTAGGAAAATCCAATTTAAAAAGTTGGCAAAATCATTTCAAGCTTCTTTTATCAATAGAGCATGAAGAGGTAAGTCTTAGATATGAATCCTGCCCTTCTCCACAGAAGCAGGGGTGCCAGAACACTGCTTTAAACTGCGATAGTAGGAGAGGGGGGATATCACCCTTGAGCTTTTTTAACCTTTTGAAGATGGAAGGAAATCGAAGAAGTTAATGTACCAGTTACTCTTTCAGTTGTACCAGACAGCCCTAAGGAAACATTAGCACATACCATAAAACATGCACGACCTTCATTTCCCCTAGAGCTCGATCTTGAACAAAACGTCCTTAGTCAGTGAATGCATAAGATGAGCTGCTGAATTTTGCTTGGTGCCTCACCCAACTATTATCTTCTGTCCTTCGAAATATACGTGGCTGTTTGGAAGGGAATGTTTCTCTCCAATCTGGGTGTTGGATTAGATAGTCCCACTGCCTGTAGAAAGAATTTGTTCAAATGATGTTTCACGTGGATAGTCAGCTGACATATCTGTGAACCCAAGAAAGGAACTAGTGTGTCATAATTTTGGAACTATTGTAGTACCTTCTTAGGCCATCCACAAAATCTGGAGCCTCGGCAGAAGGAGAAGTGGAACATGTCAGAAGGATTTCTTGGTCAGATAAATTCTGTAGCATGAGGGCTATATGTATCTTACGCATGCTCCTATGTCAATAAAAATGGAGTTCATTAGGAGACATATTTAAAACATCAAAGAGGCCTAGCTTTAGTGGCATAGGCAAACAAAAAACTGTGTAACCAATAGATCACAGATTCGATGACAATGGTGCTTTTTAATACCAATTGTCCCACTTCTGTAGGTTCTATCAATTGTTAGAAGTCATAATCTTTTTTTTTCGCCGCTTAAGTTAGTTAAGCTAAAGTTAGTCGGTAGTACCTCAGCTGGTATATAGTTCACTAGTGTCTCAGCTGGTGTAGTTATGTATCCATATATTACTCTTGCAGTTCATCTAAACAAAATTAAAATATAGAGAAGGAATTTAGCTGACAAAGTAGCTTATAACGAATTCAGGGAAGGCGACAAACTGAGAACTGACATGACAGGATAAAAAATATAAATCATGAGTTAATGTTGAAAAAGCAGTAAAACTATAAATAAAGAATCCAAAGGTAAGCAGTTTTACCAAGTGCATGGAGCAATCACGAATTGGTCATTCTGAGTATCATATGTCTCTAATAATCTTCCTTCCCAACTACGGTCCTCAAAAGCTGCAGTTACTCGTATTCTCCTAACAACTTCATCAGGACATCTTGTTGTTGCACCAAAGCTTGCTGGAAAAATAGACCCAGTGGCAGTTTCCACCTAAGCAAATGAATTTTGAAAAATTTAAGAATCTCCACTCTAAAAAGATCTGCAGTTGCTTACAAAATTATACTCGAACAATCGTTTCTTAGTTACAGAGGAGAACCAAAAAGTATCGATGATCAGCCGACTGACTCAAGGCTCAATCCATAATCCCCTGGATGTTTTCAACATGCCAGTCAGTAATGGCGAGAAAACCCAATAAATCTTTCTCCTTATCGTGTTAGTTAATATTTACTTTCCGTCTCTATATGTATCCATTCTTGGCTTCTTTTTTTTTAATCAAGTAATAAGATTTTGTTAAGAATTGGGGAAAAAAACTCGAATACAAGAAGTATACCCAAAGTAGAAAACCTTACAAAAAGATATGGTTTTCTACAAACAACACAGAGTCCTCTAGAACCCCACTTGTGGGACTACACTGGGCATTGTTGTTGTTGTTGTTGACACAGAGTCCTCTACACTTGTGGAAACCTCATGGGTCCAACAAACAGAAACAAGGGATAAGAGGCTATTCCTCAAGTGAACAAAATCTTTCTCTATTCCGTCAAAAGCTCTCCTACTTTCTCTCTCTCCATATGGTCCACATAAGTGCTAGTAGAGCAACATCCCATGCCCTGTGTCTTCTCTTTCATCCACTAAAGGTCCAGCTAAACAAAACTTCTCTGACCGTGCCTGGATTCACCCATTGAAGACCAAACAAACACAGTATTTCCCACCACAAGCAAGACGCCATCCAGCGATGCAAAAGGAGGTGATTCAAGTATTCACCCGAGCTCTCATACATGAAGCACCTGCTCACACATGTGTCCTCTTCCTCAGATTCTCAGCCGTCAAGATTACCCCCATCGCAGCTAGCCACGTGAAAAAGCACATCTTTCTCAGAACCCTAGGGATCCACACCGAGAGGTATGGAAAAGAAGAAAAGATTCACTATAGGACTTAACAGAAAAAACGCCATTATTCCCTGCCCCCTCTCCAAACATAAAAGCGAGCTTGTGGCACACTTTATTTATAAAGCAGCTCAATCAATCTTTGGAATCATGTTACCTCCCAATCTTGCAAGTTCCTCCTAAAGCTCAACTTTCGATGAACTTCTCCACCTTGAAGTCTTTGTATTCATTGAACTGACATCTCCTTTTGGACATTGCATCTTGGAATATTGAGGTATCATGACTGTATAATAAAGGCTATCTTTTTTCTGAAATGGTTAACTCCCCTACCCAGGAGCCGAATAATGACAGTCTTTTCCCACTTTGCTCCATTGGTGATTTTACCACTAAGCTTTCCCTCACTTGTCCTGTGATAATCAGCGCTATAAACTAAAGTGACATACAAAATAGAGCTTACCAGCAAACCAGAGAAGATGGGGTATGAATTTCCTTCAGAATCTCGTCTTGTATTGTGCCCAAGAACATGAAGAGTGTGAATCTGGAACTTCATATTACTCTTTGCCAGGCTTTCAACTATTTTCTTGCACAAAGGGAAGGAATAGCCCTCCAATTCTGCATGACCTTCCGTAATACCATTAACATGCTGCATAAAAAGCCCAACAGATTCAGCTTCTTTATCTAGCCTCTAGATGACTCACTATCTCACTGAAAATCAAAAGAAAAGCGGAGTCTTGGCCAGACTTTAGGCGAGCCATCATCAAAGCCACCAATTAGATGAACCTGCATATTATACCCATCCAATGTCAACATCCAAAGTGATTAAAGAGCTAAAAAAGCTAGTTACTAATGTTGTTAGACATCAAGGATTAGAGAAGGATACATCCAACACGGCATCTGAGCTTTGATTGACAACAGATGCCAACATCTGGTCTAGGCCAACATCAACAATATCTGGTGAATCCAAGTGAGCAACAGATGTCCTGTAGCGAAGTCACAATCAGAATAGTTAGACTTAAGCAGCATTATACTGCAAATAATGACGTCCTGTCTAAATAGTTTCTCTTACATTCCACTTTTTTGGTTTCTTATGACAATGCCTACACAAGTTGTTGCCTCATCCGTGCCAACCGCCTTTGTTCAAGAACAAAGGAAATCTTTTAGAACTTCAGCAGAAAAGAGTGGAAATTTTTGAAAAAAATTGCTCATTTTTTGGTACTGCAGTAGATCAACATTGTTTGAGAAATGGAATGGTCAAGAAATGTGCTCTTCAACGTAAACACAAACAGAAATTGAAACAACTTTCAGTAAGTTGGAATTATTTTTACATAAATGACCACTTGAGGTGCGGCGTGGGCCATGTGGTTTCTCTTGAACGTGGAATGCTTTGTGCACCGGCCTGCCCTAAGTGACCTATGAAGCAGAAATACATTCAAGAGAAACCACATAGCCCACCATCAAACATATCCCTCTAACTTCTGCTATAGAAGACAGAAATGCTGACAGTAATTAAAAGAGAAATAATTTGACAGAGATGTACCGGAGAACTCTTAGTCATGCCAAGACAAAACCTTTAGAATGTCATCACAAGATCACAATTATTCCAGCTGATGAAAACAGAAGTTCTCCAAAATGATAAAAATGAGGATGAGACACACAATAGTCAGCAGAAAGAGGTTTAACAAATGCATCCCAGCAATGCAGATGAATCTCTTAAGGCTATAAACTCTCAGTGGACAGAGGAGATTTGAGCATGGATGCTTCAATCAGATAGGATCAGGAAAGTGTCCAGAAGAGAGTCCAAGTACTTGAAAGGGAAATAACAAGTAATAACACAGAACACCTGAACCAGCACACCATAAACATATTGGACATCTTAGATCCAAGTATATCTGCTAGGTGCACATATGGAATAACATAATGCATTTTACCATCCGGCAGACTGAGGACTGCATTGCCCTCGTGCAAATTCAATCTGATCATCCAACTGCATCGCTTTCCCTCTAGGCAATTACACTCTCAACTGTTAAGGCTAATTTATGGTCTACTACTTTCCTTTTGTTGAGTATAAAATATTTTTTCTTGCAGCAATGGGCACGTTCACACAGATACTCACAGCCTTGCCCAATTTTAAAGTGCTAAACCTGATAGTTACAGCCAATGCCTTCTCTAACTATTTAGAAAGATTAGGTACTATGCAGCAATCAGCATATTGTGGCACGAAAAGTGGGCGATAAAGACAGATCAGACAAGAAAAGCTCCTTTAAATCAACTCCTCCCCTGCAACTGCAAGTCTGGGACTATGAAAAAAGAAGGAAGAAATCCAAATGGGGAGAAAGGATGAGAAACAAGGTCAGATGTCACTTCAGTAGGATTTTTATAGAAAGCATGAACATACATCGACAAGTGCAGGATCCACAGTTGCATATTCTCTCTGGAAAATGTAAACCCGTCTGTTATGTCTTGATATACTCAAACTAGAGTCTTTAGAAACAGAGAACTTCCTTTCTTCAACATCATTCAATGAAGACGAGGCAGATACCAAAACTGGATGCTCCATTAAAGCCATCAGGATGTCATGTTCCTGTTCATATAGGATGTTCTTATTAAATAGCTACATAAAAACAGAAAACGAGACTTTGTATCCATAGTAATGCCGAGATAAAGTTTGACATAATGAGATTTCAGATTCAATATGATAATCTCACCCTGTGAAACTAATCTTGTTGGTTAATAGGAGTCACTAAAAGCAACCTCCTCAGATGTATCTAAATCAATTCAAATTGGTGAATGGCTCATCAGTTATATATGCATCGCCAAAAATATTTGCCTGTGATAAATACTCTGCCTGACACTGTTCTAACCACTGGATTAGATTATAAATATTGCTTCTGATTATTTATTGTCTAAAAATTGATAAGATTATCAGTCTGCTTCAATAATAATAATAATAATAATAATAATAATAATAATAATAATAATAATAATAATAAATAATAATAATTTAAAAAATTAGTTCAAAGATTACAATTTGTTGGAAAATAACCAAGCAGCGTCTATAATTGATGAAACTGATTAAACAAACTAGAATAAAGAAACTGAGTAAGCCAAACGTAACAATCCAAACCAAACAGTCCCTTTTTAATGCAATGTACAGATAACAACAGAAAGTCTTTTTCTCTACTCAACCACATTGATTCTTTAGACAAATATAAGTCCAAAAGAACTAAAAAATTAATAATCAATCAACAATAGCGCAGATGAACAAATTTAACCACAAAAAAAAAAAAAAAGAGAAAAGGGGAAAAGGTGGAGTCTTTACAGATTAGAGTACAACAGCATTACTATAAATCAACCATATATTGCAGAAGACACATTTATCTCAAGGGTAAAGAAAAGGCATTAGGTGGGTGCAACACCTCAATTAAGATTAAACCTAAACCTGAAGTTGGATTTTTATTAAATAAAAAAAGGATAAAAGAATAAAAGTTGACAATACCTGAGACAGAGAAGAAGAAGAATCATCTGTAGGGAAAGGAACTCCACCCACAAATATCATAGTGGCGTTTATGTTAGAAAAGAGAAACAAATTGCAGAGGATTGTCTTTTGAGATGTCGAGCTGAAAAACAAAGGCGCAGAGAATAGAGATGACCAGAGGGGCAACGACTGGACTTCTCTCTTCTCTCGCCCTTCGTTTGGTCAAGTCTTGAACAATATTTCTCGTAGAAACTATATTATATGGAGGTTTAAACTTTTGATTTTAAAATATTGGGCAACTGTTTTATATACTCTTGTTTATGGTTTTGATTGGAGTTCAACTGCTTTATTTTAAAAAATAGGGGGTGCAGTTACAAATTTTATTTATTTATCATTAGTTATTCAAAATTTATTGACTCAATTAATATAATAATTCAGAATAAAAAAATTTTAATTTCAAAATAAGATACTTTATTCAGAAAAATTAGTTGTTTCCATGACAAAGTTATTGATTCCGTCCATATTAACATAGTCAACAACAATAATATACCCATTATAATTCATAATATCAAGCATAAATACATAGATGTATTATATCACGATACATCATAATGCAAAATGGTGAATAGAAAAAAAAAATAAAGAAAAATTCAAGCCATGTTGGACTTTTATATAAATCAATTATTCTAACATGTTTTCCTTTTGTTCTTCTCTATCAATTTATCTTTTGATAAACAAGTGGCTATTGTAAACGAATGAGCAAATTAATGAGGCATTCAAGTTTGATGCGGAAAATAATTATGAGTAGAATTAAAGGTAGAGTAATCAAGTTAGATTACACCCCTTCTTTACAACAAAAAAATATGTGTGTATAAATGAAGGACTTGCTCAAAATAAGTTAAAGATTTCTCCGAATAAATGGAACTAAAGCCCACAAATCAATAGTTACTGACAATGGCAACTCATCAATCAAATGGAAGATTTCATGACGAAGATTCAATATGTAATAATAAGATGTCTACTAATAAGATTTTCATAATACATGATGTAATAACTGAAAGAGCATTTGGTCTGAACGAATTAATAGCAATTATGCAGGACATGCTTTCATTACACGATTTGGAAAAATCACTTATTTGAATGTATTGTGAGGCTGCAGTAAACCTGGTAAACGGGCAGGACCAACCCACTGACAAACCGGTTCGATCCGGTTCAGTTCGGATTAGCGCGGACCGCTAAGAGGGTGGGACGGGTTGGTTAGAGTTAGGAGTTTAGCCGGACGAGGGCGGGCCATTTTTGCTAATGGATGCCCCGGAACCCGGTTAGCCTGGTAACCCACTAACGGGGATTACAGTCCAGTCCAGTCCAGCCCAGTTATCGGCCATTTTTTATATTTTTATCATTTCAACCTATACCCTTAAGAAAATAGCCCCACACCCCTAATTATTGATCAATTATATTTTTAACCTTTTAAAAACTATAAATAGCCCCTCCATCTTCTTCAATTTTTCTCATAATTTGCTCTCTTACTGCTCTAATTCTCTCTCAATTATTTTTTGATTATTGAATTGCTTACTGCTCTCAAGTTCTTAATTACTTATTATTTCAAGTTTTATCAAATATTTACTTTAGCCGCTACAAAATTATAATTATCAAGTGAAGTGTGGTATCAATATCATCAAATATCAATTGAAGTGTGATATCAAATTTAGTGTTGCATCCAGACTCCCGGTACACTCGTTCCATCTCTTTCTCTTCTTTGGTGTTTATTTTTATTTTATTATTTTTAGAATTATTAATTTAGTTTTTAAATTTAATTTACATAATGGATATATTTAGAGCAGCCAAAAATGCGTGTACTAGTAGGGGTGGTACTAGTAAGAGTAAAAATCCTAAAAGATCAAAAGGTGGTACTGGTTCTTCTAGTAGCTTTACACATATCTTTGAAAGTTCACTGAAAATTTAAGTGTAGATTATGAGCAACTTCAAGAAGATTATGGTATAGATGATAATTTAGATGATATTCATTCATCTGATAATCTTGAAACACCACCACATACACCTGGTACTGCTAGTCAAAATACTAGGGGTGACGGTCGTGGTAATACAGGTAGGCTTCCCCTCCCTATTAAGAAGAATTGAAGATTAAGAAGTAAGAGTTCGCAATTTTTTGAAAGACTTGAAGAAATTAAAAATTATGTAAGATGTACTATTTGTAAGAAAGTTTATAAACATGAGACCAGGGGTAAGCAAGTTGGAACGGATCAACTTCGTAGGCACATGGTAGATAATCACCCATGGGGTATTGATGACGAATCTGGCCAACAAAAACTTAACCCGGGTACCGGCGGTTTAATGATAAATAAGATATAGTGAAAGATCGGGAAGAATTAGCTAAAATGATTGTGTTAGGTTGTTTACCTTTTAGTTTTGCTGCTTCACCATATCTTATTACTTATATTCAAAGAATTCATAACCCTTTATTTAAAGGTACTCCTAGAAGTACTTGTAGAGCTGATATCTTTAGGCTTTTTGGACAATATCATACATATATCCGTTATTTGTTCGCTAATCTTTCTTGTAGAGTTTCTCTTACTTCTGATTTTGATCGTGCTGTTAATGAAAATGATTATTTGACTGTTACATGCCATTGGATAGATGATAATTTTTGTATCCAAAAACGTATTATTGCTTTTAAATATGATGAAGATCAAAGTCATACTGTTATATTTATAAGTAATACTATCCATGAAGTTGCTATATTTTACAATCTTTCAGAAAACGTTTTGTGTATGTCATTTGATAATGCTTCTAACAACAATGCTGCTATTACACTATTAAAATTGCATCTGCACCCACCACTTCCTGAAATATTTCATATGAGGTGTGCATGTCATATTTATAATTTAATTGTTAAGAGTGACCTTGAATTATTTGGAAATAATATCACTTTAGTTAGAAAAGTTGTTGGTGTAATTCAAGGAAATAATAGAAGTATTAGATTAAATGCATTTAAGGATAAAAGTATACAATATGAACTAAAACCAAGACTCAAAAGCTCAAACTCAACCCTTCTAATTAAAAGTAGTGGAATTGTGAGTTCTCTCTCCACAATTATCCCCCCTCCCTCCTAGGTGGCCTCATTCCCACCCCTTACAAGACCAACTATCACCACCGGCACTAAACCCCCCCGACCCACCAGACAAAAATTCAACACCGATGAAAGTTGAATCAACTGAAAAAGAAAAAGTTAACACATTTAAGGAAATACTAGCGAAAAAGAACTTGACAAAGTCAGGCGTATACAACCTCTAGTACCACTAACCGGAGGCAGCGTTCAAATCAACCACTGACGAAACCACTGGGCCCATCATCCTCAGCCATGAATAAAAAAGCAGACTCTACCACCCATGATGTTACTCATTAATTTTCAAGATCTTTGGGAAAAAAGTACCCCCACCATCTGTTGAAGTTAAGATTGCAACATTTATGGAATCTCAGCGAGCATCTAACAATTTGGGCTAGAATTTCTTTGTGGTGAAATTTGAAAAAGAAGAGAACATAATATTTGTATTGCACGGAGGCCCATGGTTCATCATGGGACACTTCCTCTCCGTCAGAAATTAGGAACCAAACTTTGTATCGGCGGAATCAAAAGTACACGCCTCCGCCATCAGGATCCAGCTTCCCCAATCACCCACGGAATACGATACAGAGATTCTGGAAAGGGTGTGGAGAAGGGTTGGTAGGCTGCTGAAAATTGATACGTGCACCTCTGCCACCTTAAAAGGCATGTATGCATGGATCTACATCCAAGTACCCATCGAGGTACCCCAAACGATGGTATTAATTGGTGAATATAAGCAGCCAACTGAGTATGAAGGGGAGCGCATCCGGTGCAAAGGGTGTGGGTGACTGAGCCATCTACTCAAGAAATGCCCAAATCAAAGACAGATAGGGGCAAATGACACAGCAGAGACGTCAACGGCAGGACATAGTGCCAATAATGATGACGACTGGAAAGTGGTGGAGTTCTCACGGAAAGCAAAATGGCGAGGGAGAATGAAGGGATTCAATAACCAGGGACGACCAGAAGCAATAGAGAACAAACCGGGGAGCAGAAAGCGACCGCCAGATTTAGGTAAGTTCTCCGTCCTTAGTAACATTGATGAGGGTGAGGGCAGCAGCAAGGCTGTGGAACATGGTGGCGCTAGGACTACGAGAATATGGACCAAACAAGACAGGCCCAACAAACAACACACGGGCCTCGTCTGACTATCCTCTAACAAGACAGGCAGCTTAGGCCATATGGGCCCAAGTCATAACTATCTGGGCCTTTAGCGCACAGCCCAAACCAAATGCACAAATTACCGCCTGTGCCAAATATGGCACACACGCAAGGCACGTGCCCTACCATATACGCACATCCTTCCTCTCACGCGGCCCAATGGAGAAAACACGCGCCCATATAGGGTAAGAAAAATACCCAAACTAAGATCACAAATTTGATACCCCAATGCTCTGACACAAGTCAACTTCTGGGGTCTACTAATGGGGCTAAGCCCGATCTCACCACTAATATTACTAACGCTGGACAAGAGGAGAGGGCTTTAATTACGCATTCTCACTTTCCCTCTCACGTCATAACCCACCATGTGTCCCATCATCATTTCTCCTTTACTGATTTGACTGACGTTTTCGCCTCTCAAATATCTCTAATGATGAGAAATCTCCATGCAGGAAAACTCAACGGCGAAGGTCCTTGCTTAAAAGGAAAAGAATGCACTACTGTTGGGATAAACCCCACTTCCAGTCTAGACACTAATAATGTAGGGAAAATCAAACAACCCAACAAACAACAACAGCATGCAGAGCCAGGGGAGGATCCAAACCAAATTCGGGTATCATCTACCCCACTCCCTATGGACCACATTCCAACAATATGGTTGGAGATGGCACTGCAGGGTATTGACTTTCCCCTGAACTTCTCAATAGGGACAATACCCATCTCAGTGGTCCTTAAAATACACACTACTTGGTCAAACTGGTCACAACCAGCCTGAACCATGCATGCTGAACTATGGTCACTAATTATGGTTGGAAACTCTCACTGAGCCAGCAAACAATGACAACAGACCAGTTGAGTCTTCTCATGCAAAATATAAGCCACACCCTACTCTTCTTCCCACTAGTTTCCCCAAGGAAGGGGATCCCCAATCCCTCTTTCTCTCAATGGACACCAATGAGGACAATGATCCCATCACCAATGATAGGCGTCAGAAAATTCCACGAGCACTTAGAGGCTACCAACACAAAATTAGAGAAAATGATAGCAAGTCTGAGAGTGCCAAAGACCAAAGTTATGCTCCTACAACATGAGGAAACAATAGAGTTCAGAGGGCCTGGGGGAGAAATGTTTGTCGTACTATGCCCAAGAAGCATGGTAATGAGTGGAGTAAGCCTAAGATCAGCCTTAGAGCCAAACTTAGGAGACTCAGCTGTGAACCTGAAACCATTAATGGCCCAATTAACTCCCCAGACTCCTCCTGGATTGGAGAACCAAGAGAGCCCAACAGTGAAGAAGAAATCTAAATACCTGAAAAGGAAGCCACAAAACAACCCAAGGTTACTCATAAATTTCATCATCTGGAATGCTAGGGGGGCTAATAGTGGGGAATTTAGAGACACTGCACTGAGATGGTTAAGTTGCACAAGCCTGCTATGCTGGTCCTCTTGGAAACAAGTATCAACCAGCACAAGCACATGATCTAGGAGCTGGGATTCAAAGGGCAAATTCAGAACCCTGTTGTAGGTCTGTCAGGAGGAATTGTCATCATGTGCAAAGATGACATGATGGAGATTGATGAAGTCTCCACCATGTCATGGTCAAGGTAACTCCCTCTTCCACTCATTGACTTTTCACTGCTATATATGCCAGCAATACCTATGCTAACAGAAGGGCACTATGGGACCAGCTTAGAACCATCTCTGATGGTTATAGGGGGAGTTGGCTGGTAGGGGGACTTCAATGAAGTCCTAAGGGCCAGAGATATACAGGGGAAAGTTGTATCTCTGCCCCAAGAGCTAACCTATTCTGGCACTGCTTGAACCATTATAAGCTTATTGACTTAGGTTTTAAGGTGAGTAAATACACTTGGATTAACATGAGGTATGAAAATATGAGTCAGCTAATCCTAGAAAGATTGGATAGGTGCTTTGCTAATGATGAGTGGGTTCAGGGTTACCCTTCTAGTAATGTAAGTCACCTCCCTAGAACACACTCTGACCGTTGCCCTATGCTGATTAGCTTGTGACCCAAAGCTTCCACTACCCCATCCAAACCATTTAGGTTTGAACCCATGTGGTGTAGTCACTCATCCTTCTCTACCATTGTCCATCAAGCCTATAAAGGGTGTGGTAGCCTTGAAAGGGGTAATGCTCATATCTAGTCTCAAGTCTTGGCCTGGAACAAAAATGTGTTTGGCAATATATTCCATAAAACAAAACATATTATTTCCAGACTTGGAGGCATTCAAAAATCTAATGCCTACCTCTTCAGCACCTTTCTTCAGAATCTAGAAGGTCAACTTCTAGAGGAATATTCCTCTATTCTCAAATGTGAATAGGTCTTTTGGAAAACTAAGTCTATGATCAACTGGCTGATTTAGGGTGATACTAATACTAGATTCTTTCATACATCAACCCTCAATATGAGAAAAAGGAATAAAATCATGCCCCTACAGGATGATGTAGGGAACTGGATTGAGGAGCAACAGGAAATCCTAAACACCATTTACCACTACTATTCTAATCTATTCACAACTGAACACCTGGGCTCACCCACTCTCTGGAAAAGCACAAAGTGGCGATGTTCTGTTTGAAACCTACAAAGGCCCCTGGACCTGATGGTCTCCACCCCATTTTCTAGCAAAGATACTAGAATATCCTTGAGAGCAAAATAACTCAGTTATGTAATATGACTTTCAATACCTCAGAAATGAAGCCTGAAGTTAATACAACATACCTCTGTCTGATCCCTAAGTGTGCTAATGCCACAATCCTTAAGAATTTCAGACCTATTGGGCTATGCAACACCATGTACAAACTTATTACCAAAATAATTGTCAATAGAATCAAGCCTGCCCTCCCTTCCATCATTGTCCCAAATCAGGCCAATTTCTTGTCCAATAGGAAGGCCAGTGATAATGCCATCATTGTCTAGGAATACATCAGTCACTTCACTAAGATGAAAGGTAAAAATGCTAACATGATCCTCAAGATTGACCTAGAAAAAGCATTTGACATGTTAGAATGGTCCTTTAGCAGAGACACACTGGTGTCCCTTGGTTTTTCCCACAATATGACCAAATTAATCATGTCTTGTATATCATCAAGCTCTATTTCGGACCCGGTTAATCGGAGTAGGACTGACTTCTTCCATTCTGGTAGGGGTATCAGAGGGGGGACCCTATGTCCCCTTACATTTTCATCATGTGTGTTATGGTTGTTGGTTTCCCATCAAAATTAGCCACACTGGGCCAAGAATCTCCCACATATTCTTTGCTGATGACCTAACTCTGTTTTCTACGAGAAATACCTAGAATTGTGCCACCATCATGGAACTCTGCACCATTTCAGTAGTTTATCTAGTCAAAGGGTCAACACCCTAAAGTCCAAAGTTGTCTTCTCCAAAAATTGCCCTCAACTAGGACTTTGAATATTAAGCACAACACTTCTTTTGGTAAATACTTATGCTTTCTAATCTTCCACAAAAGGCCAACCAATAGGAATTTCCAATTCATCATTGCTAGCATACAAGCCGAGTTAGCTAGCTGAAAAATAAACTTCATGAACATGGCTGGGAGAACTACCTTAGCCAAATCCTCATTGGGATGCATCTCTAGTCATGCCATGCAGTACATTAGGTTGCCTGCTCAGGTGTGCAACCATATAGATAGGATCAGGAGGAATTTCATATGGGGCACTACTGTTGTCAAGAAGAAAATGCATCTGATTAAGTGGGGTATCATTATTAAGCCTAGGGAAGAAGGGGGATTGGAGTGCATAAACCTGACCTTAAGAATACCATCAGCCATGCTAGCTTGTCTTGGAGGATGTATAACAACCTTAATTCCCTTTGGGCAAGAGTGTTGTTCCACAAACACTGCACTAGCAATTAACATAGCAGGCACATAGCCTTTAGGACCTAGACTAACATCTGGAATGGGTGGAAAGTGTGTAGAGATGCTAATAGGTGGATAGTGCATAAGGGTGACAGAATCAACCTTTATAATGACAGATGGATCCATAACTTAGAACCTCTTAGATTTTTTATTAGTGGACCCCTTAACAGGGGAGAGAAGAACAGAACTCTGGCCACCTGTCACCTTAATGGCCAGCTCATTCCTAACAACTTTTTCTTCAACCTACCTGGCAGTGTGATTTCAAGCATAAACTTCACCATCTCTAATTCTAACCCTATTAGTACAGACAAAATGGTGGGGAACAAGACTTGTAATGAACTTTTCTCTACCAAGTCCGCCTACTCTATGATCCTTGAGCAATTTGAGAATCAGTACCAAAGTTCTTAGATGAATTTCAATTGGATTTGGTCAAAGAAGGCACGTAACAAGATAAAATACTTAATGTGGTTGATGAAACATGACAGACTTCCTACTACAAAACACCTGCATTACAGGGGGTTCACCCTGAACCCCTCCTCTGTGACAAAGAGGAAAAATCAATTGCATGTCATAGCAGCTGTGACAATGCCACGCTATTCTAGGATAATCTATCTCACATGAGCTTAAATAACTATAGCATTACCACCCTCCTGAATAAGTAGAACAACTGGGGATGCACTACCAACACAATCCACAACAGAAACTTTAACTCTATCCTAAAATAGGGGGAGTTGATCTCATTCTGCCTATGGGAAATTTGGCTAACTAGAAATAACAATTGTTTCAATAGCCAGTCTCTTGTAAGAATGCCATAACTAGAGTTGTTGAGTTCATTCATGTGGCTAGTGATAGCACTGACATCCCTACTAATGTCTTATATATCAAGTGGCATCGTCCTATAAGAGGCCACCATAAACTCAACACAAACGGGGCAACCCTTCAAAATGGGTTTATAGGTGGATTAGAATGAATAATCCAAAACATCGATGGGGATTGGGTGATGGGATTCATGGGGAAAATAAATTACACCAACACTCTACACTCGGAACTAATAGCTTTAATGCATGGACTAAGAATGGTCGTCTCAAACAACTTCATGCATTTGGTGTTAACATAGATTCAGCTGAGGTAATACACAGTATCGATAAAGGCAATCTGATTTATGAGACTATTGTATGTGAATGCAGGTCACTTCTAACAACACTGGGGCATCCACCAATAAATCACAGCTACAGGGAAGCCAAATAGGGTGGCGGATAAGCTGGCCAAGTAAGCAAGAAAGATGAATGAAACAACAACAAACTTTTTGGTAGTTCCTCCGGTGTTTGCCAATGAAGCAATATGGGCAGACATCCTAGGAACTATTTTTGAAAAAAAAAAAAAGAGGTTGTAATATTTATAATGTAGCGATAGACTACAATATTTTTGTGGAGGTTGAGACCTCTCCGAATGCTTCTGCTGTAACAAACAGCCAGGTAGCTATATATATATATATATTGCTTGATCAGAAAAAATAACACTCATGCCTGAAGAAATAGTTACTAGGTGGAATTATACTTATTTATTCTTAAGATTTTGTTATAAATATAAAATGCCTATAACTGAAGTTGCTAATTCTCATTGTACTGATCCTGACTGTTTGTCAACATTTAGTACTTGGGATGTCGTTGAAGTTTTTGTAAAATTTTTACAAAAATTTTATGTAGCTACACTTGAGTTTTCGGGAGCTTATTATCCTACTATTGCAAATGGTTTAGTACATACAACTGAAACTTCTCTTTTACTCCATAATTTCAAGAAGAAAGAAGGATATAGTTCTGTTATTGAATCTATGCTAGATAAATTTAAAAAATATTTCTATCATATTCCCCATATTTACCTAATTGGTGTTATTTTAAACCCTTCTATCAAAATGGCCACTTGTTGCCAATTTATCACTGCTTTATATGTTTATATGGATATTGGACCAACTGAAACCCCTGATGTTGAAACTTGTAGTTTTGATCTACACAAACATTTACAAACTTTATATAATTATTATGCTAACATTGTTGATGCTTCTTCTGTTATAGATGCAAATATTCTTTCAAGTTCAGTTTCTACACCTGCATCTGGTGCTTTGGAAGATAATGATGGTGTTGAAGATTATTTAATTTGGTCTACACTAGGAAAGCATCAATAAACCAGTAGCAAGAATATTGAAGAACTCCAATTCTACTTGCAAAAGGCAACAAAGCCCCGCACAAAGGAATTTCTACCGCTGGGTTGGTGGAGGACCAACTCAAATCAATCTCCTGTTCTTTCGGCCATGGCTCGAGACGTGCTAAATGTGCCCATTTCAACAATTGCATCAAAGAGCGCATTTAGCCAACCAAGGCAACAGTTAGGAGATACTCGTCATTCATTAGGTAGCAATACTTTGAAAGTTCTAGTGTGCTTCAGAGATTGGATAAGATCAGAACGGCAAAATCAAGGGCATGAAGAGGTAAATGAACCGGAGGACCAAGAAATTGGAGATATAATCGTTTATGGTTCCGATTAAAGCAGTACCGGAAATCAAGAACCTCACGTTGACATAGATGAACTTACAAAAATGATGCAAAGCGTGTGATGTACTCTTTCTTATTTTTTATAATTGTTGTAAACTTTTAATTTATAAGTTCAAAAATAAAAAAATAAAAAACAAAAGAGAACTTGCAAATTAATTTGAAGTATTATTATTATATGAAAATATAAAATGAAAACCTTCGGAGTTTGATCCTTAAATGTTGCTCTTATTAAATAATATTTTGTAGTCACTTAGTTTCAATTTTAAGATTTTAAAATTCATATTTCAAATTTAAAATTTTAAACTTTAAAATTTTAATGTTATGCCTTAAAATACTTATTTTATTGTTTAAAAGTTTGCAAACACTTAAATATCAATTATATTGAATAAGAAAATTATAATACACTTAAAAAAAAAAGTCCGCACCTGATAAGCCCGAAGCCAGACGGGCCCAATTTAACCCAAAAAATCCCAGCCCACTATCAGCCCGGTTCCACCAGCCCACTACCCAGTCTGCCCCACTTATTGGATGAGCTATTTTTTTTCATGTCCAGCCCAAACTAGCCTATCCGGTTAACACCTTTAGGCTGCAACCTATGAAATTGATTTCCTTTTTAAAGAGCTCAAAAAACAAGAACTAACACATTACTAGTAAAGCACGATCATATTTATGAAGATGAAAGAACTTATATTTAATATGTGTGATGAATTGAAGAACGGCCTAGATATCCTAGTCCAAGAGTAACTTTATATAGCGAAAGTAGGCCTTCCTGGTTTTTTACAATGTTGAAATTAAAAAAATATCTTTTTTAAATCTTTTATGTGTAAAAGATAGATTTCTCATGTGTAAAAATAAATCTCTCATGTGTAAAAAAGAGACTAAAAATAAATTTATAATGGATCTCAAAACTTTATGATGATCTTCGATTTCTTCATATTACGTGGATTGCATTAAAAAACTACTTTTATACTCCTTCAAAATTTTGATTAATGTTTGGCTGTAATTGGTTTTATTTTGAGTATTTCAAAAACTTAATGCGCCTATTGTTGAAAATGCAATTTTTTTTTTCCTCGAAGGATGTATTCAATATTTATAGAACACTTACGTTCATTAACTGAAGATGTGTATCCAATATAGTGCTGTGGCCCACGGTCCTGGTGGGCCTAACGGGCCTGTGGTCCGGTCCCTACCGTGCCTGGGCCTCAAATGGTGCAAAGCCCGCGACGGGCCGGTTCCCAAAAAAAAACCCGCCAGGCCCGGGACCGGCTGGCGGGCCTGGGCCAGGCCCAACGGCTATAATTTTAATTTTTTTTTTTAAAAAAAAAAATGGCCCAACGGTCAGATTTAAAATCTAGCCGTTGGAGCCTCAATTTGACCGTTCGGGGTTCCAAAAATAGCCATTTTGGCCCCCAAACTTTAATTTAACCCCAAACTTTTTATAAATACACTTTTTACCTATTCCCACCTATAAATACCCCCCCATTCTTTCATTTTTAACTCACAAATTCTCTCAATATCTCTCAATCTCCTTCAATCTCTCTCTAATTATTTCCATAAGTGCTCATATTATTATTTCAATTTCGTGAAAAATTGTGAAGTTGGTGAAT
>MCJB01046159.1:1302-15543 GCA_002018475.1 Nicotiana obtusifolia
GGTTACCTGTAGGCTCGGTCTGAGCAATGTGAGCATTTTTAGATGGACGACCATGCAAGGAATAGCACATCTCACGAGTGTGTCCAAGTTTGTGACAATAAGAACATTTGGGTCTAGATCTTCCAAAACGTCCTCCTCCTCGTCTATTCTCCATAGTTTGAGACGCTAGAACATCCACTGTCTGGGATGCGAGAACAGAGGAATCAAGTATCTGTGGTGAGGTCACTGGGTGACTTGGTGCTGCAGCAAGGCGAAGTAATCTAGAGAATACTTCATCAACTGAGGGAACAGTCGGACTAGCCAAAATCTGATCGCGTACTGAATCAAAATCATTAGGAAGTCCACTGAGAGTAAGAACTAGAAACATCTTCTGTCGCTGCTCTTGTTGTTTCTCGACACTAGCAGAGACTGGCATCAAATTCTCAAATTCCTCCATGACTGCCTGTACTTGACCCAAGTAAGTAGACATATCTAATTCCTGCTTCTTCAAATTTGTCATCCTCGATATCACATCATAGAAGCGAGATATGTCATTAGTGTATAAGGCACGAGCCTTTTCCCAAACCAAATAACATGTCTGGAATGGACGAAACAAGGGCATCAACTTGGAATCAATAGATCGCCACAAGATGCTACATAGCTGAGCATCAACCTTTGCCCAAAGTGCTATTGCCTTTTCATCTCCTACGCCGGATTGTTTGATTAGATGATCATGAACACCTTGACCTTTACACCACAACTCGACAGATGAAGCCCAAGCTAAATAATTTGAACTTCCCATTAAGGGCTCCGAGGTAATCATAGTACCACTACTGCTTCCAAAACTCATGTTTTTAGGCCCAAAAATATCATATCCGAGAGACATTGTTGCAAATAAGAGACGGAATCAAGTTGAACACACTGAAATCCGAGTCAAAAGGACTACTGGAGCTACTGGAATATCACTGTAGCTGCTGGATGTGTACTGTAGCTACCGGAAAGTACTGTAGCTACCGGAAAAAACTCAACGTGGTTGAAATAAAACGAAAACAGCAGGGGTAGGGTCGGAATTACCAGGCGACCCAACTGCCCTGAAGGAACTTCTTCAAAAACTGGCCGGAAACAGCATCACGAGCCGGCGTGTGGGAGCGCGTGAAAATCACGCGCGGACCTTCTGGTGGCGCGTGGGAGCGCGTGAGACAGCGTCTGCCGGAGGTTTTCACTGGGGTTTGGTCGCCGGACACTGACGATACCTGTGGTAGTGTTGGATTTTGCACACCACTGACAGAAACTAGGCAGACGCAAATAATCCTCAAATAGGTCGCCGGAAAAAGAATTTCGGTGACTGATTCTCTTCCCGGAGTCGCTGGAATTTATGCACAGCGATAAGACTCTCACTATTGCTCTGATACCATGTGAGAAAGCACGGAAAAAAGAGAATATATTATTGATATCTTCTTATTCAATACAAGAAGCCCTTATTATAACTATATTTTACAAAGCATATACTACTCTACTACCGATGTGGGACAAGACTAATATATTTTTATATATATATATATATATATATATATACATACTCTATTATATACATATCTACAAAACTAACATAGATATTGACCCCCATGAAAAAATCGAGAAGAACACTGCGAAAATCACCTCAAACGGAGCTCTAGAACTCAAGATATGCTCAAAATACCAAAAGAACACAATCTGATTTTTTTAATACACAGAGATTCCGCTTTTGCGCCCAAAAAGCCGCACATGCGGTCTGCCAACTATCGTTTCCGCAGCTGCATACCATTTTTTTCACCTGCAGGATCGCATCGCATCTGCGAAGCACCAGCACCAGTTATCTTCTCCGACACTAAAATGGGCATAACTCCTTCATATGATGGCTAAATTCGACAATTCGTTTTGCTATGGTTCAGTAATTACAATAAGGATATAGTGCTTCAATAAAAAATATAATTTAGAGCTCATTTTCTTAATGTGTTACCATTTATGCTTGAAAAAACGACGTCGAAACATCAAATACGAGCGCAACACAAACCAAACCTATTTGAAACTCACCCGAGTCCCTCGTGACCCGTCCGAACATACCAATAAGTCCCAAAACATAACACGAAATTGCTCGAGGCCTCAAATCCCACATGACAATATCAAAACCACGAATCGCACTTCAAATCAAGCTTAATGAACTATTTCAAATTTCCAAATTTCAAACTTACGCCTAACACGTCTAAATAACTCGGAATCACCTCAAATTTTGCACATAAGTTTCAAATGACATAAAGTATTCCAATTCCCGGAACAACAATCTGAACCAGAGAACATCAAAATTAACTCCTAGTCAAACCTATGAATTTTCCAAACCTTCAAATTGCCAACTTTCGCCAATTAGTGCTAAAACCTTCTAGAAATATTCAAATATAAATCCAGACATATGCCCAAGTCAAAAATCACCATATGGACCTAACGGAACCATGAAAACTTCGATCTGAGATCAAATACACAAAATTCAAACTTGGTCTACTCGTCTAACTTAAAGCTTTTTAATTGAGAATCATTCTTCCAAATCAAATCCCGAACCACTCAAAAACAAAAACCAATGTTACACTCAAGTCAGAATGCACCATATGAAGCTACTCATGACCTCAAACCACCAAACTGGATGTAAATGCTCAAAACGACCGGTTGGGTCGTTACATTCTCCCCCACTAAAATATCTGTTCCTCGAACGTGCCAAGAGTTGTTCCAAAGCCATCATAACACTGTATAAATGCACCATACACATACCCCTGGATGATCCCACATCACCCAAATCCATATAATCCTGACAACTCAACCTAACTAAAGATCCTTACTTCAACCTTAGTTCACAAATCTCGGAATCCAATCTCCAACATCCGAAATTCATTATAAGACCTGATTCGTGCATCTATACATTGTACAAGTCTAAACAAGATGTCTCAATCCATAACCGTATTCCAAATATAAGCACATGATATTCCACATAACTCAAATACTCGTAGCAATAACTTCTGACCATAATAGCTCCTCAATAACAAACTCGGACTGGTAGCTAACCTCATATCAGTTAAAACCTTGTTCTAAATATTCGTACAATGCCAATGATAAAAGAAACAAGTAGAAACTCATAACCACCCATCACATCAACAAGTCGTGGAGCTCTCTTGCCCGACAAGAACCATAGCCAAAATCTAAGCTGACTAGTAACACTATTCTTCCAAAGATGCCTTAATCAAGTCTGATGGCACTCATTTCAGGTCCAATAATCTCATCTCATCTAAAATAATATACTCTACCAACATGCCACACCAATACTACCTAGAGCCATATACCATGCAATTTGTGCACCAAACAAGCAACAACTCAGATGTACCCAATGATGGAAGAGAATCAAATGAGAGAACCGTCCTACAAGCTCAACAGATAGCAACACGAAGCGCAATGCTATGAACCCATCACACAAAGGAGAAACAAAACACACGAAATAAGCACAAAGGATCATACCCGAACATAACTCCTATTGCGATGTGTGACCCAATCCAAACACCGGTCCACATAGAATACCTCGAATCATTATGCTCACAATCAACAACATCTCATCACAGAAGAAACAAAGACCCTTAGCCCTCTTATCATCTATTTCTGCTACAGTTAACCTTCTTCTTGGAATTTTACTAGGCCTATCTTGTTGTGATTCAATTGGTTTCTTGAATGTGGACTAGTGAGTAGTTGGCTTTTGGAAGTTTTGTGATTTATAGTGATTTGGGGTCGGTGGCAAGCCATTTAGAGTTGGTTTATACACAGGTTTTAATCCCCAAGTTTTTGCTTGAGCTTCAAACACTTCTTCCTGTAACCTTGCAATTTTGTAGGCTTACATTATCGTCCTTGAGGCTTGTACCTTCACTGCTTTGTTAAGTTCAGGTTTCAAGCCACCTAAGAAGCAAATAATAGTGTTCTCATTAGAAAGATTCACACCAGTTACAATCTGTTGAATTCAGTTTGATATTCCCTTACACTACCAGATTGTACCAAATATTTGAGAGATTCCATGTGATCTTCAAACTCTTTTCCAAAGCTTTCATTCAAAGCTATTACATACTTAGTCCAAGTAGGATCGATCACTGAATTTCTGGCTTTGATATATGCCTTATGCCAAGCAATTGCCCCACCTTTTAAATGAATTGAAGTTACCTTCTCTCTCTGGTCAAAAGGAGCCTCATCTATAGCAAAAACTTGATCCACCCTATACAGCCAAGTCTTCAAATCATGCCCAGAAAATTTAAGAAATTCTAACCTCGAATATCTGGTGAAGAAATTACCAGCAGGTGTTTGATTTCCTTGATTATCCCTTGCTCTTCTTTCAGATATGACCTCAACAAAACAATCTCTATCCTCAGATTCAGTTCTGCGAGTTTCATCGCCACTCCCCTTCCTGCTGAGATTATTAATGGTGGTCGCATCTCCATACTCCTTGTCCGCCATCAAATTGCGCTCATTCATGCTAGTTATTCCTTCCATAATCTTATGCAGCTGCATTTGAATCTACGCAAGTTTTCTCCCATTTCTTCTGATTGTTGTTCTTGACTTTTGTTTCTGGTCACTATTTCATTGTTATTAGTCATGATTTAGAGCCGAGAATCGTGCTGCAATGACAATCGATGCACTCAGTGCAATCGAAAAGAAAATAGTTTTAGGAAATGCAAATTTCGAAGAACAATGAAACTAAGTCAGTGTTTAATCCAAAAATAGATTTCTCGGTCAAAGTCAATACCACGAAGAAATCGGGTTACAGGTAACCAATATTTACTTCACTTTTCCAATAATTTGCAGAATAAAGCAAGGAATGGAAATAATTGACAAAGAAAGAAAATGAGAAATAGATTGATAATCACTCCCAAAATTGCGGTTAGAACCTTGAGAATAAAGTAAAGAATGATTGCATAAATTTCAATAATCATCAGATGTCATTACAGATGAGGTTTTAGTCCTTATATAGGAGGCATACAATTATAACGGTTTTCTTACTTAACTCAAGCTTACTAATGGAATTAATTGCCTTGATTACCCGTTACCATATACAATTGTAACGGAAGTATTTACGGCTGAGGATTTCTCGTAACCTTATCTATTTTCCTTCCTTATTTATGACAGGTTCGTACATCTTCCCTTCTTAACGGTCTTTATTCATTCCGCTCTTGTTTCTCCTTTTACAACTGTCACGTCCAATTCTTTTCTCAGTGTAACCCCGAAAGTGTTCTTCCTAAGCCTTTTCGCATTTTTTAACTCATCTAATTAATAATGCCACTTGTCACTATATTGATTGTCCACGTACCATGCCCTGTCACCTCGATGGTAATTCACATGTTATACCTTTTTTCCACTAATACATTCATGGTTGTCACCGAGATATTAGCTTGAGGAAAGAACTCAAAAGTAGGAGAATGAGTATTATTTAATGAATGAATCAAATGTACACAATACAAACTATATATGAATGTCTCTAAGCTCAAGGATCTTCCCCCTTCAGTGTAACTAACTCCTTCACCGTAACTAACTCCTAACTAATTTTCTGACTTTAACTAACTTTCGGAACCTTCTAACAAATTAACTAATTCCGTTGCCACATCAGCTAAGTAACAGCTAAGTAAGGCTAATTCATCACTAAACATTTGCAACACAGCTGTAATCACTCCTCAAGAAGAGACGAAGAGATTAGCAAATAAATAATTGAAGGAAGAATTAAAGAATATCCCTGTTTCCATAGGAAGAAAAATATTACATATTGACATATCAAGTACTCATATATTAGGACAGAATAAATAAATCCAATTTCTAGTAAAAGCACCAATATTGGTGTCTCTTTGATAATAATTGACCAATGGAGCTCGAACACAATGGGCAAGTCAAGGAAAAACCTATTGGCTTCAAACCACTAAACGCTACAATGTACCAATAACAGCTTCACACTACAATTACTAACATAAGAATAAATTAATCGTTTACAGGGACTGACATGACCAAACCTAATTCAGAAAGACAACTGTATAAACCATAAGTTCTACCTCTTTTTTCTTTTTCCCTTTTTACTCTCTTTTCATTTCTGTCGCTGAAAAAATAAATAAAACCGAAAAGGCAAACCAAAAATCACCCGCAATGACCTGTGTATCTATTTTATATCTTGGGTTTAGGTAGTGATGCGGATACGGATGTATGTTAAGAGGAATGTCGAGGCATGCCTCTCACTATCCGAGGAGTACAAACCTCTCTTAGCATCAACAACTTCAATGTCTCTCCTCTCTCAACGGCCAGTCTTTGGACGTTTCATTCCACTAGTATTGAAAGGAGAGACACTGCCACTTGGACCAGGAGACTCTTCCCTAAAATTTGAATTTAGCAGCGCAAGTTCACGCAACTGCTGTCTCTTTATGAAATCTTGTGATTCATCCTGTAGATGAAATCATTGCAATAAAAAATAATAAATAATAAAATAAAATTGAAACCCCAAAGAGGCAACGAAATTTGAGATACATACCACAGGCTTGAGCAACTCCTCTATTATTTCTTGTGCCTGTCTCAATCTAATATCCACAACACTGGCTGGCAAATCAGCTTCAATTAAAATATGGAGTGGTTCATTCAGGTGCTCATATCCTGGTCTTCCCCTTAGTTTCTCCTCCTTGAAGTTATCAACCGCGAAAATATATTAGAACTTCAATGATACAGTTCACACATACGACTCCAAAAAAGACAGTGATCTACCTAGAGCTAGAAGTCTGTCTAGAAATTGAATAGTCTTTCATCGACCTTTCTTTCATAAAGAAGTCTTAGTTCTGGATAAACTAAATTTTCAAATACCAAAAGTCTGTCCCATATTCCAATTAAAATTGTCAGTATTAATAAACAAAAATTGTAAGAAAGAAAAGAAGATGAAAACTACCTTGTCCGGATCTTTTATTGACCCTTTTCCTCTAATAAAAACACGACATCCTGTAGTAGCTTCCACCCGTTTCAATGAATTTCCTCTGGGACCCAGAAGTCGCCCGACAAAGTTAAACTGAAATCCACAAAAAAGTTGGTCCAAAGTTCAGACAAGGCTATACTACTAAGCATTTATCTATCCCAAAGAAAACTGCAACTAAGCAACAACACTAACAGCCTTACATTCGGATAAGTGTCGACTGGAATTTCTAAGCGCAATATTCTTTTCACAGTGTACGAACTAGGACTTGCTGGGGCCCCTTGCCAGTCCATTGACATTCCAGGAGGTCCACTTAACCTCTGGCGCAATTTGAGAAATTTATATTTTAGAGAACATTAGAAAAATAACTAGCAAAGAAGAAGAGCACCTGTTAGCTGACAACGAAATGGTTGGTACTTTGAATGGTAAAATAGGAAAATATGCCAACTGAAAGAGTATTAAGAACACAAAAGAAACTATCAACCACTCCTTTTACTTGTATTTTAAAAATAAATGAAAGTAACTACCAATCCTTCTGAAAATGTTCAACGGGATGTACACAGCTATAGAGCTGAAACCAGTCAGAGAGATTGACCTCAACTGATATTAATGTTCCAACCAGTGTGCACTGCCACTGACCGAACATAACAGCCTCTAAAACGAGCTAGAGACCGTCTGTATCTTCACTCATTCTCCAGCAAAAATTCCACTTCCCTACCTTAAGATTACTATACACAAAGAAATGATAAAGTTAGAATCTTCAGGGAACTAATTTTGCATTTTACGGATTTGCCTATATTCTTTTAGGAGGTCAATCTTCTGGTATCATAAGAAATTGACGTCTAGATGGAGAAGCAACAAGATAACACAACATAGAATGAATCATCATTCATCTTTGAACCAAACATCTTCGTCCCACAAAAATCTATATTCAGAATATAGCAAATTCAACATTCGCATCACCCTTGTTAACCGAAAGATATTCAGAAGCTTCCAAAATTTTATGCCCATAATCTGTGCCATCCACATCCTTAAGGCTTCAATATTATACATGGAATGCATCAGAAACTTAAGATCCCTACTGGCCACATATGCTTGTTTAAATTCTAGATTAATCCGATTAGCATACTCTGCCGCTAATGGACACATATGACACCCAAACGGAATGCCTGAGAAGCGAAACCAAAGACCTAAAGAACTTCCACGTCTGAAGAAGACACCTTCCAAAAAAAACATCCTCCCTTTTAAAATTGAATATTAAAACTAGTAGAATAGTAACACATCTAAGCTTTTCAATAAAAATTTTACAAGAAACGAATAAGACAAGGACAACACATGTAATTTCAGGGTCCAGCAAACCTTGCTCAAACCTTGAGGATGCACATGAAAACAACAAACCTAGTGGAGTCCCACAAGTGGGATCTGAGAAGGATAGTGTGTACGCAGATCTTACCCCTACCTTGGGAAGGGACATCAGGATGCATATGGAGAAGAGAAATTCTATGGTTTTCTCTTTAGCTGATTCGGTACTTTTGCTGCAATTCTCTAAGATCTCTCACCAAAACTTAAAATAGTTTCTAGGTTTCCCTTTTTCTTTTTTTTACTTAAAAACCCAAACACAACTGAAATAGTTAATCTTACTTTAAACAGCAAGTGGATATGAGGTGACGGCTCGTATGTCCACACACGCAATCCAATATTTCTAGAGGCTTGTTGAGAATTAGACAGTCAATAACTAAGCAAATGAGCTATATAAAAGTAGCTTGAACATTTTTTTAAGAGACTAAGAACTTTATTTAAAAAGTAAAGTACTTCAAAAATCTTACATGGCGACAAGAAAAAAATTTACATGATTTATAGAAACTTAAATTAGAAAATAAAGTCAAGCCTAATATCTTATTAGCCTCATAAAATAAGTATCTCTTTTTAGAGACCTATGCATTAGCTATACATGTTAGCCCAGTTCAGTCCAATGAAATTTTAATTTTATTTGATATGTAACCTAACCATGTACGCCAGATTGAGATATCTAGCAGCATAAACATATTTCAGAAAGACGAAAATCTAAGAGCATATAGCTGCTTAAGTTAAAATTATTTTGATTCCATGACAAGATTGTTCACATTGCACGTGAATACTGCTACATTTTTACACCATGTAAAGCCTTGGGGTACACTCTGCATTATCTCTCCATTGGCAGTCGCTATCTAGCTACTGCTATGGTTTCATTTAGTAGCATCGAGAAACTTACGAGTCTTTTCGTTAGAGAAGAACGCAGCTCGGCTCCTGAAAGAGTTACTTAATAGCTTATGATCAATAAGAAATAAAGCAGCTAATAAGTTCCACTAATAAGAATAGCGAGGATAATCGAAACAGTAAGTTTGCTCTATTTAGACTGTGTTGTCACCAGATGCTACATGTTTTGAAATAAGTGGCCAAAACATGTCTTCTTTTCTTAACCTATTGAACATCAATTGGGCATAATCTTCCATGGGTAAGGAAATCTTGTAAACTTGGTCCATGTACTCTAATGGATGAAAAAATGTGTTGCTTAATCACTTGCATGTCTTAGCTGGCTTGTACGGAAAGAAAGGAATAGAGAAGCCTTTGAAAGACTGGAGTACAGCTTCTGTCAGCTCAACAACCACTTGTAATCCGCCTTGCACTTGTTGCAAAATCATAGAAGTCCTGTCAGCCACTTAAATTGCTGAATTTTTAAAACTGAACTAGCAATCCATCTCTTTTTATTTTTATTTTAATTGGGTCTCCATCACATGGTTGACACTCCCCTCAGTACCCATCATTTTGCACTTCATAAAAGAATAGGGATGGATCCGAAGTAAGAAAAAGAAGCTGACTTTATTTGGTAAACTATTGCACTTAGTCCAGAAACAGGCAAACATGCTAATCAATACATTTTATTGGTTCTAAAAGCTTATTCACAAGAGTTGCGACAACACATTGTTCATCAATGTGAAGACACAAAAAATTCATATCCATTTGTTTCACTTAGACCGAACAGCATGATTACTGTTAGGCAGCTATCAGAGGATTTCATACCTATACATGACCCGCAAGATATGTATGGACAGTCTGGTTAAGAGAAGACATTTACCACATTGAGCCCAGCGTCAAAGATAACATGAAAAAGATAATTACCTCCTGGGGAAGTCCATTCCAACCACCCAATCCTGCTCCAGCAACATTTGACATAAGGTTTGCTGAACCCATAGGACTAGGACTTCTATGTCGCAATCTGTCGAGTTCACCAAATCCTTGGTTCGGCAACATTCCGGAAACCCTTAAAATCTCTGAAAAAAACCAAATCATATTTAGAAACCAAGCATCACTCAATAAAATTGCAATAGCTTGATGACCATGAACCTGAAGAAAATACAGTTTGACACCATAACCACTATAATTATCATTAAAGGTTGGGAAACAAATCTGATAAAATTCGACAAGATTAAGAAGATAAGCATATCATGTCGTGTACACTGGAAGGATGAGGACAAGTTGTAAATATCACAAGACTTGATTTCTAAACCAAGGGTTCCTAAACAAGAAGAGCATGTAATTTGATTATTTGCACGGTGAGCAAATCTGAAGGCCACCAATTGGCCAAATATCTTTTCCAGAAAAGATCAGCGTCAACCCCCCCCCCCCAAAAAAGCAGGTAATTCCACAAATGACTTCTTGATTGCCTTCCACAAACGACTTCTTGATTGCCTTACTCATGTTTCCACTTTTTCTATCTTTTAAGCTTTTTCAGAAAACACGCGACAAGACAACGAAACAGCCAAAGGTTACTAGAGCCCTTAGGGTTACATTTCAAACTTGAACAGCTAATTGAGATGATCCACAATTCGCAGACCAAACAAGTACCACTAAGCTTGAATCACGATTACCCAATAATTATTGGCACAAAAGGATTTTTTTTTTAATTTGCAAAACTACTGGCACAAAAGTCGCAGATGGTTGGCCGAAACGTGTTAGATCTATAAGAAAAGATACAACTATCTGATTAAAGGAATTTTTATGCGCCCCTATAATCTTCTCCATTTATCTGTTTAATATAGTAATTAGAGCCTTGCTTGTGTATTGTAAACCTCAAGCTGCAAATGAACCAGAGTTAGAATGTTTCTCAAATGAGAGGGATTGCAATTGTTTTCCATTTCAACAGCAGAAGGATACATGAAACTTCAGTCCAGACAGAATCCAAGAAGAGTAAAATGTAAAAAAGATTTAATTTTTCCATTCCAACACCCCATCCTGGAGAAAGATGGGCAAGACCAGATATATATATAGTAGTCCAATTTCCTCATGATGGTAAGAAACAATCGGGCCAGATCTAGCCTGTCATCCATAACCACAAGAAACCATAAGAACATACTGAAAATGTAGCTAAACCCCACAAAAACTCAAGAAACATAGATCCAAGACAAGGAATTGATTCAAAAAAGTAACCTTGATTCAAGAGTCTGCTACATATGGGAAGAACTTGCATGAAAGGTCCAAGCTTTTGATGCTCCGCCAACAGCTCTGACAAGTACTGATTGCTAAGATGTAAAAGAAACACATGAAGATCAAAACCCACATAGCCAATTTCAAATACACAAGTTGAAAAAATCAGCTAAAAGAGAAAACTAATTAGTAAATGATAGGATAGGAAAAAACAATATCTACCTGTCAACATCAGGGGTACTTCTAATCTGAGGAGAAGCAGCTCTAGCAGGTGAAAAGTTGGGATTATACAAACCTGACATAGCTTTTTTTCAGGTGAACAAGCTTTTAGACTGAAATGGCTCCCCCTGCTGGGTTATAGTATAGCGGCAGAAGCTAGGAAAAGAAAAGAAAAGAAAAGAAAAGAAACAGAAACAGAAAGAGAGAGAAAAAGAGAAAGAGAGAGAACCCTTGAAAAGGGTTTTGTGTAAATAAAAGGTGAAAAGTCTAAAAGCCTGTGAAATTGGCAGAAAGAAAGCCAAAACCTTTTTTTTTCTTTGTTATTTGAAGAAGTTACTATAGAAGTAGGAGTATTTAGGTAGTGTATCAGATAATGATAATTGAGAAAAATGTACGAAAGAATAGTATGTAATTGATGATAGTTATTAGTCTCCTAATAATTGTATGTCAACACAGACTGTGCTGTCTCCTTCCGTTTCTGTCTAACGTGTGTGAATGCAAGAAAAATGAGATTATAAATCAACCAAATTTATAGAGTTGATTTATTTCCGTTCGGTGCCTAACCAAGAGATTTTATCATACTCGCCGTTCCCCAAAAATTAAGGAAAGACGAATACTCCAGTTCTTTTCAACGGAAAATGGTTGATATGCTAATATCTGAAATTCAGAAATTTTATTATTTGGTCATTGCCCTCATAGTTAGAAAAAAGTATTGTTTCTATTCTTCATCTCTAACAAAGATACAATATGAGGGTAATTTTAGATAGGTAAAATATAAATTTGACCGGTCTGTTAAAACTAATTACATTCGTTAGTCGAAATATTTTAAAAAAATATTTTTTTTATATTTATACGAAAATCCTTAACAAAATATCGTTCGCTTTTTTAACTCTCTAAAATAGAGTTTACACTAGATAAAATAATATTTATTTATTTTCCTAGGATTTAGAACTTTAAAATAAACTAAAATTTTACTTATTAAATATTTCCTTATCTAAACTACATAAGTAGTCCTAATATTTACGACTTTATATGAATATTTTCCTTTCGACCTAGGTAGCATAATTATAATATAATTCATATGCTTTTCCTAAAATTATAAAAAAGTGTCTTATTGTAAATTAAAGAAGAAACCGTTAAGAGGAAAAAAGTTTAATATCGTTTATTTGAAAAAAAGAAAAAAGGAAAATATGGGTCAAATGTGAAGAGCATGAAAGGCCAACAATTTTATTTATACTATATTAAAAGCATGAAGGTCCTTAGTGAAATATCGTTCGTCCTTTTTACAATTAAAAAATAGAGTTCGCAGTAAACAAAATAGTCATTTAATTATTATCCTAGTATTTAGTACTTTCAAATCAACTAAAATTTTGATTATTAAATATTACTTATTTGAACTAGGTAAGAAATCCTAAAATTTAGGAATTAAAGTCAATTAAAATTATACCTTACATAAACTTTTTCTTTATTTAAACTATATATATAACATAATAATATTTCTTATACGTTACTTTTTCATGGATGTATATCCTGTGAAAAGAAAGAGTAAATTACTGAAATTAAAGTAACTAATTCATCCTGCAATTTTTATGCTAATAAAGAGATTAAGAATCAAATTTATAAAAATACAAAGTTGAAGCAATAAGGATGAAACATTAGATTAGAAGATAAATATATTTTAGATGCGTTGTCATTAATTATTTTTCTTTCTTTTTGCATTCAATTCCAACAAATGATAATTTCTAATATTTTTAATAAATTAAGTTATTTATTGTAAATATTAACTTAATATTAGTCATTTTTAGCCTTGTCATTGCCAATTATCAATTTGTTTAGGAGCTATAAGGCATACCTCTTCATTCTTAAATCTCTAAAAGACCAAGAGAATTAAAACTTCAATTTGTGTTATTTGACAAATATTTGAAAGATCGTGGGAGAAGTACTTTTGTGTTATTTGATTATTTTCATAAGGTATTCATATAGAAGTCCTCGAAATCAAAATAACGCATCTAAGGACTTTTGTCGAATAATGTATTTTTTTTTTTTTGTTAAGCTAGCTAAATAGGATCAACATTTATCATTTTAAGAAATTTATACTTTTTTAGTTATGCGATTTTTTAAATTTGTATATTTATTGATAAATGGTACACGCGCAAAGCGCGTACTCTAAAACTAGTTATATTAAAAGCACAAATACCCTTAGCAAAGTCCTTTTTCGCCCCCTAAAATAGAGTTTACAATGGACTAAATAAACATTTAATCATTTTTTAAGGATTTAGAACTTTAAAATAAACTAAAATTTTTACTTATTAGATCATTTCTTATTTAAAATATATAAATAGTCCTAATATTTAAGTCTTTATTTGAATATTTTCCTTATTTCTACTAGGTAACATAACTATAATATGTTTCATATTACTCTTCCTAATATTATTAAAAAATCTCGGTTGTAAACTAAAAAAGAAATTGTTAATAGGAAGAAAGTTTAATGTCATCTGTTTGAAGGAAAAAAAAGGAAAACATGGGTCAAATGTGAAGAGCATGAAAGTCCAACATTCTTATTCATATGCGCGGGGGAGGGGGGGGGG
>MCJB01046159.1:15563-53186 GCA_002018475.1 Nicotiana obtusifolia
GGGGGGGGGGGGGGGGGGGAAGAGCACGAGAGAATGGCAGGAAAAAAAGTTTATGAAAATTTTTCAACATTGAAGCAAAAGTTAGAGAAAGGAAATTAGGCAAAAAAGTTAACTGTATGGGGTCGAATTCGGATTGCTTGTGTAGGGACAAATCGGGTTTGAATTTATGCGGTTGGTGTCGATTATAACTAGTGCTCGATAGGACGGGGTCGAGGCATCAACGATCGAAGGTCGAGACCGGACGTCATCGAATCAGAACTCAAAGCCATGATACCTGAGATGAGATCGTTGAGGTCAATTAGGGTAAAATGTCCTAGGGTAAAATTATCAGATTTGCGTAACGGAAGGACCAGAAATCCGGTGATACGTAAATATCTCGGCGGGAATCACGGCGGAAATCAGCAAGGACGTTGAAATTAGTAAATCAAGAAATATTTTACCTTGTAAATAGATTTTTTTACCTTGTATAAGAATCATTCCCCTCCCTATATAAAGGGGTAGCGTAATTGTAAAAAGGATCTCAGAAAACAATTATCAATATACAGAAAAGCAGTCTGCTCTAATTATTTCTTTATTCATTTTATTCATATTTGTCCATCTTAAAGAAATCAATCAAGGTCAAGCTATTCTAAACTTGTGGTTTGCATTCTCTCTCAATTTATTAACTGAATTTAGTCTTTATTTTATTATCCCTTATTTGTATCAAACCAAATCACGTGTCCTTAAAACCACGTATAAATTTAATTGTTATCCGAAGCCAAGGGTAAACAGTTTGGCGCCCAGCCCACCGTGGGGCTAAGGATAATAGTGAGCGTTTGATACAGTTTTCTGTCACACAAATTATTTTACACTTGTTCTGTGAAGTATCTTTGATTTCAGGTTACAGTACAACCATGTCATGTTCACAATCTGTGCCTCTGTACATCGATAACGAATTTTATCATCAGGGTGAAAACAACAACATAGCACCCGGTGATGAAGTTTTGGTCGACGCTAATTCACAAATGGTGGTCGATGTGAATAGAACTACTGATCCATCAAACAGTGTTCGTAGAGAACACCGATCAACAACTCAGGGACCCCAAAACGACGAAGGGGACTGGATCAACCTCAGAATGATCTTTAACATGTTGCAAGCCCAGCAAGCGGCCATTGCTCAACTACAAAATCGAAGCCGAATATCGAACAAGGTTGAGATCGGCCCTTCTCGGGGAACCATTCCTGAGAACGAACGAATCGTAGAGGAACCAAACGAAGGCGGATTGAGGGCGAACTCCGGGATCATGAAGATGCTCGAGGAACTGACTAGACGAGTCGAGTCTGGTGAAAAAAAGATCGAGGTTAATGACAAAAAGGTGGAAACATATAATTCGAGGGTAGATCAAATCCCAGGAGCACCCCCGATATTTAAAGGCTTCGATTCCAAAAAGCTTGTGCAGAAACTTTTCCTATCAAGCGCCGCTCCAAAACCCATACCCAAGAAATTTTTCATGCCGAAAATTCCCAAGTACAACGGGACAACCGATCCAAACGAGCATGTGACCGCACACACATGCGCTATAAAGGGAAATGACTTAAAAGACGACGAGATCGAGTCCGTTCTTTTGAAAAAGTTCGGAGAAACCTTGTCAAAGGGGGCCATGACTTGGTATCACAACTTACCCCCTAATTCCATCGACTCTTTTGCCATGCTTGCAGATTCCTTCGTAAAAGCACATGCAGGCGCTATCAAAGTGGAAACGTGGAAGTCGGACCTGTTCAAAGTTAGGCAAAAGGATAATGAGATGCTCAAAGAATTTGTATCTCGTTTTCAGATGGAGCGGATGGACCTGCCACCGGTCACTGACGATTGGGCCGTACAGGCCTTCACCCAAGGGCTCAACGCTCGAAGTTCAACGGCTTCACAGTAACTTAAGCAGAACTTGATAGAATATCCAGCCGTCACATAGGCGGATATACACAACCGATACCAGTCAAAGATCAAAGTCGAGGATGACCAACTTGGAGCCCCTTCGGGATCTATTTACCCCATCAGAACGCATGATAGGGTTCGAAGGGATATTCATCGGGAACCGAGGCTGAGCAGAGATCGGTATTCGGCCATATCATGGGGACAGGAAAATCACTCTAGCAAGGCAGGACTCCCCGAGACGTGAAAGAAGGAACGATCATAGTCGGAACAACCGAGGACCCATGATGAGAAGCAACTTCGAGAGAACCACCGGTCATCGTGAAGCATCGCGGTTATCGGAGTACAACTTCAATGTTGATGCGGCTACTCTCGTATCAGCTATCGGTCGTATCATGGACACTAAGTGGCCTCGACCGTTACAATTGGATCCTGCCCGAAGAGAACCCAATTTGATGTGCAAATATCATGGTACACACGGACACAGGACAGAAGATTGTCGACAGTTAAGAGAGAAGGTGGCACGGTTGCTCGAAAACGGACATCTTCGAGAGTTTTTGAGCGATCGAGCCAAAAATCATTATGGAAACAGAAATAAGCAAGCGAACCAAGAAGAGCCACAACACACGATTAATATGATTATTGGCGGAGTAGATTTGCCCCAAGGTCCGGTACTAAAGCGCACAAAGATATCCATCACTAGGGAAAAGCGCACTCGGATTACGCGATAGAGGGAATCTTACATTTCAGCGAAGAAGATGCAAAAGGGATTATGCAGCCTCACAACGACGCGTTAGTGATATCTGTGCTTATACACAGGACTAAAGTAAAGCGCGTATTAGTTGATCCAGGTAGTTCGGCCAACATAATCCGATCATGGGTTATAGAACAACTCGGGCTGACCGATCGAACTGTCCCTACAGTTCGGGTACTCAATGGATTCAACATGGCGTGTGAGACGACCAAAGGCGAAATAGCGTTGCCAATCAACACCACGGTACCATTCGAGAGACAAAGTTCTGCGTAATCGGTGGAGACATGAGGTACAACGCCCTGTTTGGGAGACCATGGATCCACGACATGAGAGCAGTGACTTCGACACTACACCAAGTACTGAAATTCCCATCATCCAATGGTATTATAGCAGTTTACTGGGAGCAACCGGCTGCGAAAGAGATGTTCGCAGTAGAAGAAGTAACACCGGTACCGGTAGCTCCTTCGCAAAGGGTCAAATAGCAATCACAGGCATCATCCCGGCAAACGAAGATGAACAAGTGCATCTCGAGGATGACAGCTACGGAATCCCTAGGTCATTTGTCAGTCCCAATGAGTCCGATGCAACTAAATCAACAATCGAGGAACTCGAGTAGGTTTCACTCCGAGAAGACTCGCCGGATCGAAAGGTATACCTGGGCTCGGGCCTAAGTCCCGAGCTCAGGACAAAACTTATCCAATATCTTATAGCTAACAAAGATTCCTTCGCTTGGTCCCACCTCGACATAACAGGTTTACCACCGGAGATAACAAACCACAAGCTAAGCCTCGATCAGAAGTTCCGACCCGTCAAGCAAAAGAGGAGGCCTCAATCCGAGATCAAACACGCATTTTTCAAGGATGGGGTAACTAAGCTTCTAAAGATAGGGTCCATTCGGGAGGTTAAATACCCAGAATGGTTAGCAAACATAGTTAGTAGTCCCTAAAAAGGGGAATAAATTAAGAATGTGCGTAGATTATAAGGATTTAAACAAGGCCTGCCCTAAAGATTCTTTCCCTTTACCCAACATCGATCGCATGATCGATGCTACCGCTGGCCATGAGACCCTTAGCTTTCTCGATGCTTACTCTAGCTATAACCAAATACGAATGGACCCAGATGACCAGGAAAAAACATCCTTCATCACTAAGTATGGCACATACTATTACAACGTGATGTCATTCGGGTTAAAGAACGCGGGAGCCACTTACCAACGCCTAGTAAACCGAATGTTTGAAAAACAACTAGGAAAAACGATGGAGGTTTATATTGATGATATGTTAGTTAAGTCCCTGTGAGCATATGACCATTTGAACCATTTGCAGGAAACATTCGACGTGCTGAAATGATACAACATGAAGCTGAACCCAGAGAAATGTGCATTCGGTGTGGGCTCAGGAAAATTCCTCGGTTTCATGGTCTCGAATCGAGGAATAAAAATCAACCCCGAGAAGATCAAGGCTATCGAAGACATCACAATCGTAGATAATGTAAAGGCTGTACAAAAGCTGACAGGCCGTATAGCTGCTCTGGGACGATTTATTTCGAGATCATCCGATAAGAGTCACCGATTTTTCAACCTATTGAAAAAGAAGAACAGCTTCTCGTGGACCCCAGAGTGCCAACACGCGTTAGAAGAACTTAAAAGGTACCTGTCTAGCCCACCTTTGCTGCATACACCGAAAACAGGGGAGCGACTATACCTCTACCTTGCCGTCTCGGAAGTAGAGGTAAGTGGAGTACTAGTTCGAGAGGAACAAGGTACGCAGTTTCCAATTTATTACGTTAGCAGAACATTAGGCGAGGGTGAAACAAGATACCCTTATTTAGAAAAACTGGCACTCGCTTTATTGAGTGCCTCCAAGAAACTGAAACCTTTCTTCCAATGCCACCCCATATGCGTCGTAACGACTTACCCATAGAGAAACATAATGCATAAGCCTGAACTCTCTTTGGCTATCGAAGTAAGCAGTAATAATATCGAATATTGACCCCGTACTGTGATTAAATCTCAGGTGTTGGTGGATTTCGTCGCTGATTTTGCGCCATCGCTAATACCCGAGGTCGAAAGAGAACTAATGACCGGATCGGGGACTCCTTCGGGAGTTTGGACCCTGTTCACAGATGGTGCCTCGAACACGAAGGGATCGGGGCTTGGTATCGTGCTAAATCCCCCAACCGGAAATACGATTCGACAGTCTATCAAGACTGTAAAGCTAACTAACAACGAAGCGGAGTATGAGGCTATGATTGCAGGTTTAGAACTAGACAAAAGCCTGGGAGCGGAGATAATTGAAGCCAAGTGCGATTCCCTCCTTGTGGTGAATCAAGCCAACAGAACTTTCAAAGTCAGGGAAGGACAAATGCAGAGATATTTAGACAAGCTACAAATCACACTGCATAGGTTCAAATAATGGAACCTGCAACACATACCTCGAGAGCAAAACAGCAAGGTCGATGCCCTCACCAATTTGGGGTCATCGGTCGAAGATGATGGGATCAAATCCGAAAAGGTCGTGCAGCTCATGTGGTCGATAGTGGAAGAAGGCAGGCCACGCCAAAATCAATTCAACAAGTCTGACCTGGGATTGGAGGAACAAGTACATAGAGTACCTCAGCTCAGGTAAGCTCCCCTCGAACCCAAAGGAATCAAGAACATTGCGCACAAAGGCGGCTCGGTTCTATTTATCCAATGATGGAACCTTATTCAGAAGGATATTCGGTGGCCCCCTTGTGATATGTATGGGACCGGGTGACACCGAATATATTTTGAGAGAAATACACGAAGGCACTTGCGGGAATCATTCGCGTCGAGTCCTTGTCGTATAAGGTGGCATGACTTTTGGTTTATATATCAAGATATTCTTCTGTCATTTGCTAGGGCTTGAAACGTTTGAATTAGCAGCTTCCTAGCTTTCAGAACTAGTCGTTAATCTCTTTCCTGCCTTGCTAGCTCTCGGACTAGTCTCCAAAAAATAATTAGAGCCGGTTATTATTGGATCGATATGGAAAAGGACGCGAAGGAGTTCGTTCGCAAATGTAACGAATGCCAAAGACATGCCCCAATGATCCATCAGCCCGGGGAAATATTTTATTCGGTCCTATCGCCATGGCCGTTCATGAAATGGGGAATGGACATCGTCGGCCCTCTCCCCTACACACCAGGTAAGGCTCAATTCATTCTTTTTATGACTGATTATTTCTCCAAATGGGTTGAAGCGAGCATATGAGAAGGTTAGGGAAAAGGAAGTGATCGAGTTCATTTGGGATCACATCATATGTCGGTTTGGGATGCCATCGGAGATCGTGTGCGACAATGGGAAGCAATTCATCGGCAGCAAAGTGACAAAGTTCCTCAAAGACAACAAGATCAGAAGGATCCTATCAACGCCCTATCACCCCAGCGGCAATGGACAAGCCAAATAGACCAACAAAACCATACTTCGAAATTTCAAAAAGAGGTTAACCGACGTGAAGGGGAGATGGAAAGAGATATTTCCTGAAGTCCTATGGGCGTATCGTATAATCGAGAAAACCAGCACCGGAGCCACCCCCTTCTCCCTAGTGTACGGTGCTGAAGCTTTGATACCGATCGAAGTTGGCGAACCGAGTGTCAGGTTCCGCTATGCAGCAGAGGAATCGAATCGCGAGGCTATGAATACCAACCTGGAACTATTGGACGAAAGAAGGGAAGCAGCCCTTGTTCGATTGGCCGCCCAAAAACAAAAGATTGAAAGATACTACAACAGGAATGACTTGTAGTTCGAGGGTGCAAGGGTGCCCGTCGATCTTGCTTACAAAAAAGCGAAAGAGAATGACTATTCTCCAGAAAGAGGGGTGAATCTGACCCAGCGTTACCTCATACCTTTTGCAAAAGGCACCGATGATGGGGTCCAAAGGGCCCAACATGAAGGGATAAGTGTAAACACTCAAGTAGCCCTCCGCGTGGGTGGTGATCTCCTCTTCCGGTGTGGGAACGACCATGCATTTATCAACCCAGTTACAATCTTCTTTAACCTTGTCGATGATTTTGTTCGTAATCGAACAAATGTATCTAGTGACCGGTTCGCACTGGCCCGGTACTGAAGAAGCCTTCTCTACCTTAAAATCGGTACCAATTGAACACCCAGTCGGTACGAACGCTTTCAAAGGGGGTTCGGTCCCGGTTTCCTCAACAACGACAGGCTCAGGATCTTTAGTGGGTTGAGAAGAAGAGGGGGTCTGTTTCTGGGGGACGGATTTGGATGTTTTTGCCATTGTTAATGAAGAGTTAAAAAAGCTAATAAATGCAGGGGTGAGACAAGAATAAAGGGGAGGATCACTTGCAGGAAAACTCAGAGAACTTGAAGAAGAGAATGTTCATATATCGCAAACTCTTAAAACTGAAGGCAAAGAAGGCTATTTATACCCTCTCAAAGGCGGCGGTTCGCGTCCCAAAATGAGGGAGCATTAAAAAACATTTACAGACGTTGCAAAAGCTTGTCCCCAGTTGGTCTCTGAAAAGACGTTTTCGATACATACCATGTGCGTCACAATGCCACCGTCATTTATCAATGTGATGTTTTGTTTCTTTTGATGAGACGCCCCGAATTTCGTGTCACGCACGCCGTAAGTATGTCTTCATTGGACCTAATCAAAAAGTTGCGGCTCATATCATTTTTCATCATTACTCTCCAAAAAACGAGGGGACTATCTGTATGGGGTCGAACTCGGATCGCTTGTGTAGGAACAAATCGGGTTCGAATTTATACGGCTGGTGTCGATTATAATTACTGCTCGATAGGACGGGGTCTAGGCATCAAGGATTGAAGGTCGAGACTGGGCGTCATCGAATCGGAACTCGAAGCCATGATACTTGAGATGAGATCGTTGAGGTCGATTAGGGTAAAATGTCCTAGGGTAAAATTATCAGATTTGCGTAACGGAAGGACCAAAAATCCCGTGATACGTAAATATCTCGGCGGGAATCACGGCGAAAATCAGCAAGGACGTTAAAATCAGTAACCAGCAGCAGCAACAACAATTTAAATCAAGACAGCAACAACACAAATAAACCACAACATTCAAGGAAACAAGTAACAACAGATACCACAAGCAGGAATGTTAACAGCAGCAATGACAGCAGATCCAACAATAGTTTCAGCAGTTTTAGCATTCTCAGAATCAGAATCAGTCACTGGACTACCCCATCCCAACACCATCATATAGGTAGCAACAATATCAACAGGAACAATAATTGCACTATAAACAACAGTAGTGTGTATGGAGTACAACAAACATCAGGAAGGCATAATCAACAGCTGAACAACACTCACCAACAAGCTCAATCTCCAGCACAGAACAGACTCAACAGCAACATCATCATCCTTGAAGAGGACCAGCCAACAGTACAGAATTTACCAGATGCACTCACACATCAGGAAACAACATTGACAGAAGATAAAGAAACCAACAACCATAGAAAGACATACAAATTGCAGGCACTACACTTGCACCAATCTACCATCAACATCAGCAGCAACACCATCACAGAGAAACAGTTCCAACAGACAGCACATAACAGTAGCAACTCCGCAACACCACCTACTCTAATCTACCATCAGCATCAACAAGTGCAAGCACTACATTTACAGTCCCAACAGTCAATACTGAGCTGTAGCAGCTCCAACAGCAGTAGTCACAAACAAGCACAACCAACAGCTCCATCAACACAACTGTGCAGCCATAAGTCACACATGGATGGATATCTTCAACTTGGCTTTCCCTGTTACAAGAGTCAAAGAAAAATTGAAGATAACTCGCGCTCTTTTGATATTTTTTGCAAAATTCTGACAGCATTTCATATGTGTCAGAGGTACATAGGAGAGATCAAATCTCATATCAAATTAGTCATAATAGGACCAAATGTACTATTTTGTATAGCTGACCTAAGAAAATTTGTACATACGACTATCTATTACAAAATGGGCAATCGTCGCATTACCATAGGTCTAACCTCTTACTAATACTTAGGTACTTATAGTCAGTACTTTAAGATGACCATAAGTACATGTACTTTCTTTTGGGAGGTAAGGTCCATGTCCCCCTCCATTTTGTATTTTGTTCCTAAGTAATAAAAACTCTATTTAACCCAAAAAAAAAAGTAAATCAACGTATATTTTACCTTGTAAATAGATTTTTTACCTTGTATAAGAATCATTCCCCTCCCTATATAAAGGGGTAGCGTAATTGTAAAAGGGATCTCAGAAAACAATTATCAATATACAGAAAGCAGTCTGCTCTAATTATTTCTTTATTCATTTGATTCATATTTGTCCATCTTAAAGAAATCGATCAAGGTCAAGCTATTCTAGACTTGTGGTTTGCATTCTCTCTCAATTTATTTACTGAATTTAGTTTTTATTTTATTATTCCTTATTTGTATCAAACCAAATCACGTGTCCTTAAAACCACGTATAAATTTAATTGTTATCCGAAGCCAAGGGTAAACATTAACTAACAACAGGGAATTTGAATCAGCTAACTTTATTAATTAGTTTATTCTTATTTAAACTGTATAGGAAATCTTCTATTTAAGATCTTTAAAATCAATTAAAGAACCAAAGATAAAATGTTGATCGATCTTTTTGTCACTTTAAAAATAATTCTTGTCGGATAAAATTATAATTATTATTTAATATTTAAAACTTAGAATGAACTGAAATTAAAATTTTGAATTAATGAAAAATAATATTTCCGTTAATGTTGAGGACTAATAATTAAGTTATTGAATTATATAATTAATTAGCAAAAGAATCTAATCCATTTTAAAAAAATTCACATATGTAAAATCATACTTTTAAGTTGCCAAAACTCTAGGGTAGACAAATTTATTTTAGAGCATATGGTGGTGAAAGAAATAGAAAAAAATACAATAAAATAGATTATAGTATAGTATTAAAAATCAAATTAGTTAAAATAAGGATAAAACCGCAATTTGTCATTAATTGTTTTTGTTTTTTCATTTATTTCAATAAATGACTCCATTTTGGATAAGTTGCGTTGGAATTGATAAAATTTCATGGAGTTCATAATTGCATAAAAAGAGTCAAAATAGTAGCTGCGGCGTGTTGAGGCACTTCTTGAACGGTCCCCGAACACACGGCCTGCCGGCCCGCTCTGAAGAATTCATAGTGTTATTTATTAAGCTATTTCTTGTAGCACAATGACTCAATATTAGTCATTTTTAGATTCACATTATCATTTATCAATTTTTACTTAAGAGATATAGGACCACTCCCTTCATTTCTAGGTCTCTAAAAAATTAAAAAGTTCAATTAAAAAATTTGACAAATGTTTAAAAAATTGTGATAAAATCATATAACAAACAACAACTATAGTTTTTTTTTAAATTCAACTTTAAACCACATAAATAATAAAAAGTTTCATAAGAATGACGATTTTTCCTCTGAATATTTCTCATAATAAAAAAGTAAACATTGAAGAAACAAAAAACGATTATGTCTTAGTAGAAAAAATAATAGTCAAAGTAGAAAAATGAATAAAAAAGGAAAATATTAGATTTTTATGAATAAAAAGAAAACGTCAGACTTATTAGTGTGTTATTTTGAGTTTAACAAAATGAAAACATGAACTTCATTATTTAATTAAGTACTATAAGCACATTGTGTTATTCTGTCTATACTTCTAACGCATATGCAGAACTTATATATCGAAAATATAATAAAGCATTTTAAATACTTTTGTGAGACAGTTTTTTTTTTTTTTTTTTTTGTGTTGGTTAAATAGGATCAATATTCATCATTTCAAAAGTTTAATTTTTTTCATTTTATTTTCTAATTCAAGCACACTGTTTAATAATATTTACGTGATTTGAAAAATTGATACTCGTTACTATGGCTCTTAGGCCCCAAAAAATTAATGCCCCAAAATCAATCATATATATATATATATATATATATATATAAAAGCCTCAAAAACTCTATTACCTTAGAGCTACGCATCCAGACGTGGTCTTAGAAGAAAAACATAAGACCATGCAAAATAATTACAATGCTAATAATATTTATGAATGGAATATAGATGGATGTTCGGAATATAATATTCTTGCCAAATTACAGCAGATGACCATGGTGGCCACTGCGTACAACTGGAAGTTGAACACAGCTTTAAAGATTCCATTTCAGATTTCTTAACCCGAGAATTTCTTCAAGGTAGATAAATGCCGAAGAAACCAAAACCCCCGAGGCTAGCTCTGCCGCCCTCGGAGGAGAAAAAGGACTGTCGAAAAATAATCTAAAAACAAAGCAATTTCAGAAGTTGTACTAAAACAACGAGCAACAACTGTTGCCAAGAAGCAGCAATCAGATGAAGCTGGATCAAATCAGTCAAAATACTCCCAGCTGATTATGCCATGAAAGATATTCCTATAATGATCTCCTCACAGCCAATTTCAGCACAACTAATTTCTATTGCCCAACCCAGAAGATGGGCAGACATCACTGAAGAAGAATCTTCTTCGGAAGATGACAATATTCAATTTGCATAACAACAAGCTTTCCCATGGACAACAAAAGATTTTAAAAGATGGTCAGAACTCATGGGTTTCACAACAACAACATTCATGACCCATCCAAATCAAGGAGAAATGGCAAAGAGCATGGCACAATTCCTAGAAGCCATTGCTAAACAAGCTATGACTCCCTCAACTTCAACATCAACTACATCAATGGCTGCTAAAGGCACCACGCCCTCAACTATGGCTGCTACAAGCAGCACAAGCAAACAAGTGGTGGAAAAGCCCCGCTAAAAAGCAAGTGGCGACAAAAAGTCCCAGGTACAAAAAATATTAACACAATGGTGGCCAAAAATCCCACTACAGAATGCACGGTGCCTTCTGCACCCAAACAGGCATTTTCTTCACCCGTGCCTCAACCAATTTCTTCAGCAGGTCCTTATTCTGAGGAACCTCAGTATGTCAAGAATGAAATGGCTTACCTACTCGCTCAAACCGAACCACATCTTTGGGATTCCAACCCTATGGAAATAGAAAAGAAAATGCTCGACCCAATTGCCAATTTCCTTCAGAAAACTCCTGCCCACACTCAGAAGTTTTATGAGTTTATCCTAGCAGACACTCAGTCATGTCTGTTCAAACCCTTTTCGGATAAAATCTAAAAATATGTCACTCATACCATGGTGTGCATCAACAAGTTAATCTCACCAAAGGGATAGGGTGATCACCCAATGAAAGTCAGAAAAATTTCTCAACCTTTTCACCCATAATTTTTCAGCTATTATGATTACAGACATGCGTGGTTTAATGCATTCTCATTCCAGAATCATATTAACAAACATTCCTATTTTATTCTTTGGGGCAAACAATTACCAGCAGAATTTCCAGGGTTTTCGCACCAATGGTGGCCTGTTTATGGTCATTCAACAGATATTTTTCCATCACCAGTGAAAGAAGTTTATGAATATTTTTGCTCCAGCTTTTCTCGATGACCAGCATATCTCCAAATTAATCCAATTTTCCCATAGATTCCACATACCTTGGATCTATACGCAGAAATTTATCTTCCACAAAAAGGAAGGACACAGAGGCATGCCTTGATTAGCCCTTCAAGGATATTGCAAATGGTACAAAGCGTGGAGAGATGCCACCGAGACATACGTACCTGCAGTTGAAAGATGATTTGCCAAAAACCCCAAGTATCTATCGCCAATAGATATTTCTAAATCCTTGTTTCTGCAGCAAAGGTCTCTAGTTACAGCATGACTAGCAGGATCAACCAACAAGGAGGAATATATCCAAGAGATGGAAGAGATTACCAGGCAACTAAAGGGTAATAATGTACCCGATCAACAATCATCAGCATCATCTGAAGCCCAATTAGAAGAAGAAGATGATCCTGACTACGACCCTGAAGAATGAGTCCGAGCCAGGCCCAATTTGATGCTGACATCATCTATGACGCCAGCAAAGAACTCTCCGAAAAAGATACTGTAATAGAGTTGCTGTGCACTTATCATTGTAGATTGCTATGCACTTTTACTGTTGCAAAGCATTGTACACTTTTCACTGTAGCACGGTTTATAATTTTATAAATAGACCCCCTCTCACATTGGAAACACATCCGAAAATTTACATCCTAAATTTTAGACACCAGAGGATAGCTAAGCATTTTGCTGAAGCTTCTTCACAATCGACTGAAAAAGCCACCAGTTCCCTAGATGGATGTTCAGACCAACGCCGTTAAGGAAATCAAATTAAAAGTTAAAAGTCTCCCATTCCTAACTCTCCCCTATCCATCTGCATATAAAATTTTTGTAACAGATGCATCAGATATAGGATATGGAGGAATTTTAAAGCAACAAAAAAATGATAAATAAAATATCATTGCATATACATCTAAGCATTGGAATTTTTCTCAACAAAACTATCCTACAATGAAAAAAAGAAATTTTAGCAATTGTATCTCAAAATTTCAATCTGATTTATTAAATCAAAAATTTTGCTATGCATTTATTACATGACAGCTAAATCTGTTCTGCAAAAGGATGTGCAAAATATTGCATCAAAATATATTTTCGCCAGATGAAAAGCAATATTATCTATTTTTAATTTTGATATTGAATATATTAAGGGAAACTCAAATTCCATTCCATATTTCCTAAACCGAGAATTTCTTGGATCTATTTTGATATTGAAATTATTTTCTTGTCTAGGAGATCATTGATCTCTTTCTGACAGTGCATTGTTAGCTCGAGATTCATTTGAATTGGTCGAGCTTTTGTTGGAATACTTCTTTCATCAAAGTCAAGCTCATAAGGAAGCCCAACAATGTGTTTCTTTCATTTCCAAAATACCGTAGACAAATCAGAACAAGGTTCTTGTTGAATTTTAGTTTCTAAATTTTTAATTATAGAAGAAACTGAAGGTTCGGTTAATTATTTCTGTAACCTTTGAAAAGTTAATTCTTCCTTTAAAAACATGATTTGTTTTTCTTTATTTTGTACAGAATGTAAAATTTGGTAAGTTGGCGGCTTATAGAAAGGAAGTAGAATATTGCTAGTGAAATAATCTACATGAATACCTTTGTCAGTAACTAGGTAAGGCTTAACCATTTCAATGAAAGGAGTACCTAGGATTACTGCGTTGCAAAGATCTTTTGCTAATAGAAGTGAAGTCTGGATGTACTAGTTTGGTTCTTCCGGAGGTTTTAAGTTTTCACCATTAGCAGCCCTTAGGCTTTCTTTGGTTTTTTTGGTAAACTTAGTTGGAATGACACTTTTTTGAATGCAGCTACGATCTGCACCGGTGTCAAATAAAGCAATACTAGTCCAAACAAAGGACTTATTGACGATAGGGTTTACTTTAACATGGTATTTTTGAACCCTAATTGAGGAAATGCGTCCTAGAAAGGATTCTGATTCATCATCATCTTAGTTGGAGAGTGCACTGGCCTCTACAGTCTCTTTGAGCTTTTGTGGCTCATTGGATAATTGTTGAAGGACAAGTCTATCTAATTCTTGTCTAGATTTAATTTTCCTAATTTCTTCCTTTAGGTACGCTATTTCAAATTGAAGGTCTGAAATGATTATCTTTACTACCTTAGGATTTTCTGAGGAAAATCTTTTAAGAATGTCTGTACTATTGCAGGTATTGGCTACCTGAAGATGATTTTTAAGAGTTGATGATGAGGATTTTGAAGGCTTATCAAGGACCTTTTTCAGTTTTCCTAGATAATCTTTTTAACCTCAGGGTCTTGAAGATCACTAATTACTTCAAGAAGAAGATATTGTTCTTTTGTGAGAACGCTGGTCTAAGGTGAGAAGGCAGTTCATCCTGGTCAGACTCTTCTGAAGATGTAGATGAAGAATCTAAATCATCTTCTAGTATGTTGTTAAAAACTTGTTCATCGTCAGATAGTTCATTACCAGTATTATCTGAAGATTCACTTAATTCAAGAAGTGTTTTCTTTATTAGATTTAGAATGGCTTCGTCAAGTTGTAGGCTCTTAATCTTCTTAGAGCTTTTACAATACTTAGCGATGTGGCGTGGCTTTCCACAGTTAAAACATTTGCTAGAACTGGAAATTGAAGTCTTTTCATCTTTATTTTTAAATTTAGAAGACCTATTTTTTGTGTAGGAAGGTTTCCTTTTCCTATTTCTGAAATTGTATGTTTTAATATTGGAAGATTCAGTATTTTTAGATTTCTTCTTTCTATGGGGTTTTCTACCGCACAAAGGAAGACCAAATTGTTTGCAGAAACTTCCTATGTCCTTGCGAGTCTGTGCCCTATCTTTAGCAAGTCGTCTTAACATTTTATCTTGCCTACAGATTTTTAGAACAACCTGTTGAATTTGGCTAATTATCTGGCCATAGGTGATTTGATCATAAGGAACAATGCCACCGGAATACTGATTTTGAAATTCTTTGTTTGACTAAATCTCTAAGGGACTTAGGCAAGCCATCTAGGAATTTTCTTTCGAGTACGGAAGATTCCCGTCTGGTCTTTCATATATCCTTGTGAGGAAAGAATCCTTATACCACCTAAAATCTGAAAGTCTTTTGCACTTAAGGTTGTTAAGTATTTCAGAGGATTTTTCTCTAAAAATACCCGGACATCCTACGAATGTTTTGATAATTGTATAAACCAATATATTAATTGAATCAGGAATAGTTTCACCATCTTTTAGGGTTGGTTGTCCTAATTCATCTAATTTTACGGCTTGGAAAATTTGTTGTTTTTTCTCGTCGCTTAAATGGGTATCCCACCACCCCTTAAGCTGACCTGTAAAACCAGCGACTAAGACATGAGTAGTACTCTGGTCAGAACAGTGATGGGATGTTTTGTATGTAGTGGCCACCATGGTCATCTGCTATAATTTGGCAAGAATATTATATTCTGAACATCCATCTATACCCCATTCATAAATATTATTAGCATTGTAATTATTTTGCATGGTATTAAGGTTTTTCTTCTAAGACCACGTCTGGATGCATAGCTCTAGGGTAAAATTTTTTTTAAGGCTTACGCTAGTTGGAAAATTTAGATTTAATAGGTGCTAATTCTAGAGGAGGGGTATCTTGTAGAGAAATTTGAGAAAACTGTTCTGACTCTAATTGCTCAGATTCTTTATCTGAGTCTGTTTCTCCTATGGCTCCTATGATCCTAGAAGAAGATGTTTCTACAGTCTGTCGGACTGGAGTGTCCTGGACTGTTAAGGATTTCTCTATTTCTGCAACTTAAAATGCTGAAAATTTCTAGGCTGTGTCAACTATATTTGCTTTTAGAGAGAGAAAGAGGGCGTGTGCTCTAAGAGGATATCAGAGGGGGTCTATTTATAAATTATAGACCGTGCTACAGTGAAAAATGTACAGTGCACAGTAACTTTTCCGGAAAGTTCTTTGCTGGCGTCATGGATGATGTCAGCATCAAATTGGTCCTGGCTCGGACTCATTCTTCAGGGTCGTAGTCAGGATCATCTTCTTCTTTTGATTGAGCTTGAGATGATGCTGATGATTGTTGATTGGGTACATTATTACCCTTTAGTTGCCTGATAATCTCTTCCATCTCTTGGATGTATTCCACCTTGTTGGTTGATCCTGCTAGTCGTGCTGTAACTAGAGACCTTTGCTGCAAAAATAAGGATTTAGAAATATCTGTTGGCGATAGATAATTGGGGTTTTTGGCAAACCATCTTTCAACTGCAGGTATGTATGTCTCGGTGGCATCTCTTCACGCTTTGTACCATTTGCAATATCCTTGAAGGGCCAACCAAGGCATGCCTCTGTGTCCTTTCTTTTTGTGGAAGATAAATTTCTGCGTATATGTGGAATCTATGGAAAAATTGGATTAATTTGGAGATATGTTGGTCACCGTGAAATCTAGAGAAAAAAATATTCATAACCTTCTTTCACTGGTGATGGAAAAATATCTGTTGAATGACCATAAACAGGCCACCATTGGTGCGAAAATCATTGAGAAAATTTCGCTGGTAATTATTTTCCCCAAAGAAGAAAGTAGAAGTGTTTGTTAATATGATTCTAGAATGAGAATACATTAAACCACGCATCGCAGTAATCATAATAGCTGAAAAATTATGGGTGAAAAGACTGAGAAAGTTTTCTGACTTTCGTTGGGTGATCACCCCATCCCTTTGGTGAGATTATCTTGCTGATCCACACCGTGGTATGAGTGATATATTTTTGGATTTTGTCCAGAAAGGGTTTGAACAGACATGATTCAATGTCTGCTAGGATAAACTCATAAAACCTATAAGTGTGGGGCAATTGGGTCAAGCATTTTCTTTGCTATTTCCATAGGGTTGGAATCCCAAAGATGTGGTTCGGTTTGAAAGAGTAGGTAAGCCATCTCATTCTTAACATATTGAGGTCCTCAGAATAAGGACCTGCTGAAGAAATTGGTTGAGGCACGGGTGAAGAAAGTGTCTGTTTGGGTGCAGAAGGAACCGTGCATTGTGTAGTAGGGTTTTTGGCCACCACTGTGTTAATATTTTTTTGCAATGTGACTTTTGGTCACCACTTTATTTTTAGCGGTGTTTTTTGCCACTACTTCTTTGCTTGTGGTGCTTGTAGTAGCCACAGTTGAGGGCGTGGTGCCTTTAGCAGCCACTAATGTAGTTGATGCTGAAGCTTAAGGAGTCATAGCTTGTTTATCAATGGCTTCCAGGAATTGTGACATGCTCTTTGACATTTCTCCTTGATTTGGATGGGTCATGGATGTTGTTGTTGTGAATCCCATGAGTTTTGACCATCTTTTGAAATCTTCTGCTGTCCACGGGAAAGCTTGTTGTTGTGCAAATTGAATATTGTCATCTTCCGAAGAAGATTCTTCTTCAGCAATGTCTGCCATCTTCTGGGTTGGGGCAATAGAAATTGGTTGTGCTGAAATTGGCTATAAAGAGACCGCTATAGGAATACCCTTCATGGCATAATCAACCGGGGATCTGCATTTTGGCTGATTTGATCCAGCTTTATCTGATTGCTGCTTCTTGGCAACGCTTGTATCTAGTTGTTTTGGGACAACTTCTGAAATTACTTTGTCTTTAGACTATTTTTCGACAGTCCTTTTCTACACGGGGGCGGCAGAGCTAGCCTCGGGGTTTTTGGTTTTTTCAGTATTTATCTACCTTGAAGAAATTCTTAGGTTAGAAAATCTGGAATGGAATTTGAGCTTCCCTTTGTATATTCAATATCAAAATCAAAATAGATAATTTTGCTTTTAGCATAGTTCCATGTGGTACTACCAGATCTAGTATGAAACTCTTAAAGTGGTTTGCTTATGGTTGAGTTTGAGATTTTATGGCAATGAATCAGTAGATCTACAGGTCCATCATCAGTTCTTACTTTTATCTTGTTATAGTGCAAGGATGTTAGATCTGATGATGGACCTGTAGATCTACTGATTCTTTGCCATAAAATGGTTAAACACATGCTTGTAATATGAAGAATCTCTAAAGATGGCACTGAGATCCTTCCGGATCTGCACTGTAAGCGTGGTCCCCGGAATTATGGCAAGGTGATCCCTGTAAATGTACCTGGTAGGCTTGCAGATGGTTGTAAAACTTTTGGGTCATCCAGAAGAAATTCTTCATAGAACAATCATAAAGCTTAACCTTTTTGAGTAAAAGAATTAGCATACTTACAGATCTACCCTCTACACCTAACACTGAGCACGATAGTAAGATAAAATTCGAACAAACCCCTTACAAAATCATAAAACTTATAGATCTATGAAGCTTAACACCAGATCTGGCTCATCCACATACAGTCGAGTTAAGAACTTGAATAATTTCCTTATGAAACCACTTGGTCTCTTGAGCCAAGGGTAGGAAGCATTTTTAAATTATTCAATGTCGTACTTTCACTCCTTCTCTTCTAGATCTACTAGTTCTTCCTCCTCCTCATCTTCTTTTAATTTTAAGCTCAAAGAAGAGATTAGTTTCTCTGATTTGCAGCAATCAGTTAACGACTGAAAAATTCCTAAACATCTCCAGTCAACAATTTACAAGTCTCAAAAATGGAGTTTGATAAGTGATTATCACATGTCTACCATTGAGCAGACTATTCCTCTGAAATCAGACCATGAGGAAATAAAACTTCTCAATTTTAAATCTATTGAAAAATATAGAAAGAAATATAATTATATTCATTTTGGTTTGGTACAAATAGCTGCTAAGAGTTTATCCAGAGAAGGATTTGACACATCACTCTTACTCTGTCTTAGAGATTCTAGATTTCTAGAGTTCAATGATTCCTTGCTTGGAATGGTAGAAACCAGTCTATGCAATGGTCCAATTTACTTTGACTGCTTTCCTAACTTCATAGTCTTCCTTAAAGATAGAAATATTTTAGATGCTTTGACCCTAAACGTTAAGACTTCTAATTATAAGACTAAAGCTGGTTCTCTTCTAGTAGAAATTATTTACAGGATCCAGTATAAGGCCATGAGTTCAGCCTTTAACACTGGAGCCATGATAACTACTCACAAGGGTGAAACTGTTCTCTTTCAGACAGATCTACAAAGATCGCATCTTTCTATTCCTAGACCAATTTCTTGGAGTCAAGTTTCGCTTTCTGAAAATTGGCTTCTGCAGGATGCCACTCCTACTCAAAAACCAAAAAACACAACAGTTTCCCAGATCCAACAATTTCCTTCAGGATCTGTGCTAGTTTCCTTTCAGATGTCCCTTAGCCAAAGAGTTAGTTCCTCTGTCCCTTCGCAGTCTGAAATCCCATTAATTCATTCTGCTAGACATTCTGTGTCTTCATATCCTACTAGATCGAGATAGTAGATTTCGAATCTAGGGTACCAAAGGCTAGGTAAAAGGTAGAAAAACTAGAAACAGTTCCCTCTACCGACACTAACCACAACCAACCAGATTCTCCTACTTATACGTCACTAGGTGCCAAATTAGGAGATGACAAAATTGTTGGTGCTTTGGAGATAGAATTTGAAATTGACAAGAAAGGTCTCCAAAAGGAATTTTACTCTACTGAAAATCTTTTCAAAAGAACTTGGTTTTTAGAAAAGTACAAAGGAGAAAAAAGAAAGAAAATTCAAACAATTTTTTATGATGGTTTAAATGTCTTTAAACAACAAATCAATCTTTGAATGGTTTGAAATTTATGCTGAATATAATCAGATAGATTTCCCTTTTTCAAATTCAATTAATGTTTCAAAAATATGAAAAACCAACACTGGCGAAGAAGTTATTTCTGAACTTCCTCCGTCACAAGGATTTTCAACTAACTTTGCTAGCAGCTCTATTACAGCCTCACCTTTCAAAAAGAGAGCTGATACTGAGCCGATTACTGGCAAATATATTAAAAATATTTTTGAACAAAATAATTATATAAACAAGTATTTACAAACTCTTGGAGAATACTTGGTTTCAAATTCATCTTCAACTTCTCTGAAGAAACTAACAGTAGGACTTTCTACCCCTACAACACCACTATTTAAACCATATGAGATCCCTAGAACCCATACTGGAGAACTCAATATGCACCATTCTAGGGATTCCCCCAAGCTCTCTGACTCCAACAGAGAATTGCAGAAATAAAAAAATCCTTAACAATCCAGGACACTCCAATCCGACATACTATAGAAACATCTTCTTCTAGGATCATAGGAGCCTTAGGAGAAACAGACTCAGATAAAAAATCTGAGCAATTAGAATCTGAATAATTTTCTCAAATTTCTCTAGAAGATACCTCTCCTCTAGAAATGACACCTATTAAATCTGAATTTTTCAACTGGCGAAAACCTCAAAAACTCTATTACTCTAAATCTACGCATCCAGACGTGGTCTTAGAAGAAAAACCTAATACCATGAAAAATAATTACAATTAAGGAGTGGTGGGATACCCATTTAAGCGACAAGGAAGAATAACATTTCAAGCCGTAAAATTAGATGAATTAGGCAACCAATCCTAAAAGATGGTGAAACTATTCCTGATTCAATTAACATATTGGTTTATACAATTATCAAAACATTCGTAGGATGTCCAAGTATTTTTAGAGAAAAATTCTCTGAAATACTTAGCAGGCTTAAGTGCAAAACACTTTCTGATATTAGGAAGCATAAGGATTCCTTCCTCACCAGGATATATAGAAGACCAGACGGGAATCTTCGGTACTGGAAAGAAAAATTCCTAGATACTTGCCTAAGTCCCTTAGAGATTTAGTCAAAGAAGAATTTCAAAATCAGTATTCCGGTGGCATTTTTCCTTATGATCAAATCACCTACGGCCAGATAATTAGCCAAATTCAACAGGTTACTCTAAAAATCTGTAGGCAAGATAAAATGTTAAGACAAGTTGCTAATGATAGGGCACAAACTCGCAAAGACTTAGGAAGTTTCTGCGAACAATTTGGTCTTTCTTCGTGCGGTAGAAAACCCCATAGAAAGAAGAAATCTAAAAATATTGAATCTTCAAATATTAAAAAATACAATTTCAGAAATAGGAAAAAGAAACCTTCCTATACAAAAAATAGGTCTTCTAAATCTAAAAATAAAGATGAAAAGACTTCAACTTCCAGTTCTGGCAAATGTTTTAAGTGTGGAAAGCCAGGCCACATCGCTAAGTATTTAAAGTCTCTAAGAAGATTAAGAGCGTACAACTTGACGAACCCACTCTAAATCTAATAGAGAAAACACTTCTTGAATTAAGTGAATCTTCAAATAATACTGATAATGAACTATCTGACGATGAACAACTTTTTAACAACATATTGGAAGATGATTTAGATTCTTCATCTACATCTTTAGAAGAGTCTGACCAGGATGAATTCCCGCAGATCAGCATTCTCACAAAAAGACAAGATCTTCTTCTTGAAGTAATTAGTGATCTTCAAGACCTTAAGCTTAAGAGCGATAATCTAGGAAAACTGAAAAAGGTCCTTGATAAGCCTTCAACATCCTCATCATCAACTCTTCAAAATCATCCTCAGGTAGTCAATACCTACAATATTACAGACATTCTTAACAGATTTCCCTAAGAAAATCCTAAGGTAGCAAAGGTAACCAAATCGGACCTTCAATCTGAAATAGCATATCTAAAGGAAGAATTTAGGGAAATTAAAGCTAGACATGAGTTAGATAGACTTGTCCTTCAACAATTATCCAATGAGCCACAAAAGCTCAAAGAGACTGTACAGGCAAGTGCACTCTCCAACCAAGATGATGATGAATCAGAATCCTTTCTAGGACGCATTTCCTCAATTAGGGTTCAAAAAAACCATGTTAAAGTAACCCTCATCGTCAATAAGTCCTTTGTTTGGACTGATATTGCTTTATTTGACACTAGTGCAGATCGGAGTTGCATTTTAGAAGGTGTCATTCCAACTAAGTTTTTCGAAAAAACTAAAGAAAGCCTAAGGGCTGCCAATGGTGAAAAACTTAAAATCACATACAAACTTCCATTTGTAAAGGTCACAACCTCCCCAGAAGAACCAAACTGGTAAATACAGACTTCATTTCTATTAGCAAAAGATCTTTGCAACGCAGTAATCCTAGGTACTCCTTTCTTTAAAATGGTTATGCCTTACCTAGTTACTGACAAAGGTATTCATGTAGATTATTTCACTAGCAATATTCTACTTCCTTTCCATATGCCTCCAACTGATCAAATTTTACATTCTTTACAAAATAAAGAAAATAATTTCTCCTTCCAAATTCCCCTAGAGTTGCACGTCATTCAATGTCAATAAAAACTCCGAAATTGAACAAGGAGTCCCTCGTTTGGTGATCAATTATAAGCCACTTAATGCAACACTTAGATGGATTAGGTACCCTATTCCAAATAAAAAGACTTATTACAAAGAGTCCATGCTGCTACAATATTCTCTAAATTTGATTTAAAATCTGAATTTTGGCATTCAAATTGATTCAAAAGATAGATATAAAACTGCATTCAACGTCCCGTTTGGACAATATGAGTGGAATGTTATTTCATTTGGGTTGAAAAATGCTCCCACTGAGTTTCAAAAAATTATGAATGACATCTTTAATCCATTCTCAAATTTCATCATAACATACGTAGATGATGTCTTGATATTCTGAACAAGTATTGATCAACATTTTAAACATTTAAACATATTCTTTAATACAATTAAAGATAATGGTCTAGCACTATCTAGGACTAAATACCGTTTATTCCAGACAAATATCAGGTTCCTTGGTCATTACATCCAACATGGGACAATGACTCCAATCCAGGGATCTCTTCAGTTTGCTGACAAATTTCCAGATCAAATTCTGGACAGAACCCAGCTTCAAAGATTTCTAGGCTATGTCAACTATATTAGTGATTTTATCCCAGGTCTAAGCATTCTGCTGAAGCCTCTTCACAATCGGCTGAAAAAGCCACCAGTTCCCTGGACGGATGTTGAAACTAACGCCGTTAAGAAAATCAAATTAAAAGTTAAAAGTCTCCCATTCCTAACTCTCCCTGATCCATCTGCATACAAAATTATTTGAAACAGACGCATCAGACATAGGATATGGTGGAATTTTAAAGCAACAAAAAAATGATAAAGAAAATATAATTGCATATACATCTAAGCATTGGAATAGTTCTCAACAAAACTATCCTACAATTAAAAAAAAAATTCTAGCAATTGTTTTATGCATCTCAAAATTTCAATCTATTTAAATCAAAATTTTTTGCTACACATTGATTCAAGGCAGCTAAATCTGTTCTACAAAAGGATGTGCAAAATATTGCAGCAAAACATATTTTCGCCAGATGGCAAGCAATATCATCTATTTTCGATTTTGATATTGAATATATTAAGGGAAGCTCAAATTCCGTTCCACATTTCCTAACCCGAGAATTTCTTCAAGGTAGATAAATGCCAAAGAAACCAAAACCCCCGAGGCTAGCTCTGCTGCCCCCGGAGGAGAAAAGGACTATCGAAAAACAGTCTAAAGACAAAGCAATTTCAGAAGTTGTTCCAAAACAACAAGCAACAACCGTTGCCAAGAAGCAGCAATTAGATGAATCGGGATCAAATCAGCAAAAATACAGATCCCCAGCTGATTATGCCATGAAGGGTATTCCTATAGTGGTCTCAGCACAGCCAATTTCTATTGCCCAACCCAGAAGATGGACAGACATCGCTAAAGAAGAATCTTCTTCGGAAGATGACAATATTCTATTTGCATAACAACAAGCTTTCCCATGGACAACAGAAGATTTCAAAAGATGGTCAGAACTCATGGGTTTCACAACAACAACATCCATGGCCCATCCAAATCAAGGAGAAATGGCAACCATTGCTAAACAAGCTATGACTCTCTCAGCTTCAGCATGAACTACAACAGCGGTTGCTAAAGGCACCACACCCTCAACTGTGGCTGCTACAAGCACCACAAGCAAAGAAGTGGCGGCAAAAAGCCCCGCTAAAAAGCAAGTGGCGACCAAAATTCCCATTGCAAAAAATATTAACACAGTGGTGGCCAAAAACCCCACTACACAATGCACTAGGGATGGGCGTTGGTCGGTTCGGTCGGTTAGTATGAAAGTACGGTTCGGTTTATCAATTTTCGGTTTTGTAATATTAATAACCAAATCAAACCAAATTTTTTACGGTTCGGTGCGATTTTTTCAAGGTTTAGTTCGGTTATTTTCAGTTTAGTTTTTCGGTTATTAACGATTCAAGATTTTTATATTCGATGCAGACTCAATGTGTTCAATGCTAGTATATATTTCAAAAGTTAATAACATCCTAGAGTATAAAGATGAAAGACAATAAGTTATGCATACAAAAGTATACAATAAGCAGTAGCTGCATACAATAATTTATTACAACATACATAACAAAAGTAATTCCAAGGAATTACATAACCAAAAGAAAAAGTTCAAACCCCATATCCAACTAAGCAGTAGCTGCTTGCTCTTGCTATTGCTGGTGGTGGCTGCTGCTGCTGCTGCTTTGCTCTGAACAATAGCAGTAGTGGATTTCTTTATCACATTATCAACCGGATATCCAACCAGTAAAAGCATTTTCTCATAAGCATGTACACAGCACAACCATAAGCACACGGTGCTAGCAGTTTTACGGAATGCAAACTTTGGAGTTGAAGTCAAAGAACAAATTTTTGTTGCTGCTATTTCCCATAGTTGCTTACCAATTCTGGCATGCTTGGATTCTTTCGACCACAATGAAAAAAGTACAAATAGGATGGTAATATCTTCTGGAGATAAAGAAAAATTTAATGAAGCAGTATAAAAGTTCAATTCTCTAAACTGAAGATATTTCACTTTTGCCGAAGCTAGCAAATCAGTTGAAGGCAAAATGCAGCTAAAGTAACTTCTTTGTAAGGTACTTTTATCCACAAAACAACAGCACCAAGAACGTAATGGGAGTGTAAAAATACCAGCTGCTGCTGCTGCTACACAGATGAAGTCCTACTACACAGATGGCTGCTGCTGCTGCTGCTACACAGATGAAGTCCTACTACACAGATGGCTGCTGCTGCTGCTTGGTGGTGGTGGTGGTGGTGGTGCTTCTACACAAATGAAGCCTACTACACAGATGGCTGCTGCTACTACACAGATGACGTCCGACCAGAAGCATATGATTCACTTGAGATTTTAGCAACTAGAAGTCCTACTACACAGATGATGTTCCCAAGAGTTCGAGTTGAAGGAAAACCAAAAAATGGTAGCATAAAGGAAAAACAAAGATAGACAAATACCCAAAGAGATTGTTAAAATCCAGAAAATAACCATGCTTCAAAATTTTAGGACCACGAGGCATAGTTGAACCTACAAAATAAGATAAGATTACAAGTTAAATAAAATATTTTTAATTATAAATGACAAAAGGATATCATAAGACAAGCAATCTTTAAACTTACCACTTGTTCAAACTATGCATCAACAATGCTGGTATCTCTTTCAACAATGCAAGTTTCTTTTCCGCTCTTTGCCATATCTAAATAAAATTTGATAAAGTGTGTCATTTATTTAAACTTACAAAGTAAACTAATTTTCACTAAAACACTTATTAAACACAAAATCTTACCAAGTTTAATTTGCTTAAGAAACTCCAAATCTTCTTCAACATTAATAGGAGTACCCTCACATCTAAACCAATCTTGAACACAAACAAGACATTGCACCAACCGAGGAGTCAATGAACTCCTAAATGAATCAAGAATGCGGCCACCGGTGCTAAATGCACATTCCGATGCAACACTAAAAATTAGAATGGCCAATACATCACGATCTAACTCAGATAGAATAGGAAATTGAGGCACATTAATTTTCCACCAATCTAAGATTTTAAAGTTATCAGAATCATCAGACAATGACTCTTATCCTTCACCAATATATCTTTCCAACTCAGATTTAGCACCTCCGCTTCCAGAGACTTCCTTTTGCCTTTTCAACAATTGCTTTATTCTCACAGATTTTGTTCTCACATTCCCACTAGATGAATCAGATGTGTCATCAGATGAAGTAGATTTAGATTGAGATGATTGAAGATAACATCCTTTTGAATATTTTTTTTGATACTCCCCAAATAAAAAATTCAAATAAGCATCCACTTCGGCAGTTAATTTCTTCCCTGGTTCCTCCCCGAACATTTCCTCAAGTGCAAAACCAACATATTCTAATTTGTTATGAGGATCTAATGCAGAAGCAATGAATATCATTTTATTCATCTTTTCAGGTTCATCCAAATATTTTTTAAACTTTTCTTTCATCTTCCCTGCCATCTTACTCAAATTAGTATCATTACTAGCTAAACAAGCTTTCAAATGACTATCAAGCTCACATATATCCTCAAAATGACAATTAGAAGTGACATAACGTGAACCTGAAACTTTTTCGGTAAGCTCATGAAATCTTTCAAGAAACTTTATTACTTTTCTCACATTCACCCAATCATCACATACAAATGGACAACATTCCCATCCTCACAAACATGCGTACAAAGATGAGTAGAAAATCCATCATAAAAAAGATGAAGATTGTCAAAGGCCTTCTCAAAGTTTTGTGCTGTTTCCAACATCAAGTAGGTGGAATTCCACCTGGTAGGAACATCCAAACACAACGTTTTACTACATTCTATCTCTTGATGTGCACAACATTCCCTAAACTTTAAGGTCCTTTGCAGAGATGATCTCACATGCCTCACAACTTGTCTAACACGTTTTACAGAAATATCAATTTCTTTCAAACCATCTTGCACAATTAGATTAAGTATGTGAGGCATGCATCTCACATGAAGATGCTTACCACTCATCGAATTAGTTTTCCACATATCTAGTTGTTTAGATAATTCTTTGATCATGACATCATTCGAAGAAGCATTATCAACAGTAATAGTGAATACCTTATCCAACTTCCATTCAAGCAAACAATTACCAATAACTTTTGCCATTTCATCACCCTTATGACTAGAGATAGGAAGAAAATTTAGTATTCTTTTATGCAACACCCAATCTCTATCAATAAATTGACCTGTCAAAGACATATAGTTAATTCTTTGTAATGAAGTCCATGTGTCTGTGGTAGGGCAAATTTTTGGTTTTACTTCTCTGAAATTTTCATTAGTTTAAGCTTTTCTTCACTGTAAACTTGAAAGCAATCCCTTGTAATTGTCCTAGGAGAAGGAACATTAAATAGAGGTTGGACTATGCTCATAAACTTCTTAAAGCCTTTCTTTTCAGCAAAGCTAAAAGGTAATTCCTCTGTAATTACCATCTCAACTAAAGCCCTCCTAACTAGTTCTTGATCAAATTTCCATAGCACCCCACTATTAATTTGCCCATCCTTTTGTAAACACAATTGTGTTTGAGTATTATCAACTTTTTCGTGATATTTTTGGACACTTCTTTAAATGAGTATTCAATGTTGTTGTTCCATTCAATCGTGAATCAGCTTTATAATCACGACCATAATATTTACACTTTGCTCTATCACCTCCATTATCATCTTTAAACTTTTCAATATGATCCCAAGCAGTTGATCTACACTGTACATATTTTGGGCCTTGAATAGTTTCAACTGAATTTGTAGGTGAAGAAGTAGGTTTGCTTTCAGATGAACCCACCTCACTTACTCTACTTTCAACTTCTTCCATCTATAGATAATCGGATGAAAACAGAATTAAAAATACAAACTGGTATATGATATAAATCTAGCATGTCGCAACTCGCATAAAATCAAGTCGGCAGTCGGCACAGAGGCAAAAGAACAAAAGAACAAAAGCAAAAACAGAGGCAAAAAAAGTAAAAAACAAAGGATACAACTGTCACTTCTTTTTGGCAAATGTTAAGTTGTTAACTCAAAAGAGTCCTAAAAGTAAGATGCAAATGCGCAATATACTATAAATAATAGCAGAAAAATCAAAAGTTTAAAGAAACCAGCAGGAGGAGGAGGAGCGATGCCAACGAGGGAAAATTGAATAGGAACTCAGAAGAAGGAGGTAACCACTAACCTGAGGAAAAAGGATGAGTGACGAGCAGAGAAAAAAGGCGTCACAGGCTCACAAGTCACAGCAAAAGCAGTCGGCACAGTAGGAGAAAACGCGTATATATGCTATAAACAATAGCAGAAAAATTAAAAATTTAACAAAATCAACAATAGGAGCTACGAGGGAAAACTGAAAAGGAACTCAGAAGAAGGAGTTAGGAGCCGGAGGTAACCACTAACCTTACACCTGAGGAAGAAGGATGAGCGAGTTCAAGATTGGTTTAACCACTAAACCAATTTTTGTTTCCTCTCTGCATTCTCAGAGCGACGAGCGAGGTAACCACTAAACCAATTTTTTTTTCCTCTCTACATTCTCAGAGTGACGAGAGGAGGAAGAAGGTGTCACAGTCGAAAGTCGGAACTCAGGTGTCGGCAGTGGTACGGGTGGACAGTCGCACAGCCTCAACTCTCAACTCTCAACCCTAATTTCGGAGGTGAGGTCGTGACTCGTGAGGATTGAGGTCTGAGGAAGGTCGAAGTCGAATAGTTCAAGTGTCGAACTGTCAAAAAGGATTAGGGTCTTAGCCTCTTAGGGATTAACGATTAGTATTGGACTATTAGGTATTTGGATTTTGGGTTTGGGTAAACTTTACCTGGGCTGGGCTGCCTTCAGATTGGTTTGATTAGGGGTGGGCTTCAGATGGGCAAAGGATTGGGCTTCAGAATCTAAGAGTCCAAAAGTTTTGGGTAAGAAACTAAGAGTCCAAAAGGCAAAAGCAGGCTGGTAAAAAGTTTGGTTTTTCGGTTAAACCGAAAAACCGAACCGTTAAAATCGAAAATCAAACTTTTAAAAATTATAAACAAACCACAGACCGGCCGAAAAACCGAAACCAAATAAATAGAAATTTTTGGTTCGGCCGGTTTTTTCGGTTCGGTCGGTATTATGCCCACCCCTACAATGCACGATGCCTTCTGCACCAAACATGCACTTTCTTCACCCGTGCCTCAACCAATTTCATCAGCAGGTCCTTATTCTAAGGAACCTCAATATGTCAAGAATGAGATGGCTTACCCACTCGTTCAAATCGAACCACATCGTTGGGATTCCAACCATATGGAAGTAGAAAAGAAAATGCTCGACCCAACTGCCAATTTCCTTCAGAAAACTCCTGCCCAAACTCAGAAGTTTTATAAGTTTATCCTAGAAGACACTCAGTCATATCTGTTCAAACCCTTCTCGGATAAAATCCAAAAATATGTCACTCATACCACGGTGTGGATAAAAGCTTTCTAAGCCTTTTAACCCACAATTTTTCAGCTATTGTGATTACAGAGATGCGTGGTTTAATGCATTCTCATTCTAGAATCTTTAACAAACACTCCTACTTTCTTATTTGGGGCAAACAATTACCAGTAGAATTTTTCCAATGGTTTTCGCACCAATGGTGGCCTGTTTATGGTCATTCAACAGACATTTTTCCATCACCAATGAAAAGAAGGTTATGAATATTTTTGCTCCAGATTTCACGGTGACCAACATATCTCCAAATTAATCAAATTTTCCCATAGATTCCACATACCTTGGATCTATATGTAGTAATTTGTCTTCCACCAAAAGGAAGGACACAGAGGCATGCCTTGGTTGGCCCTTCAAGGATATTTCAAATTGTACAACGCGTGGAGAGATGCTACCGAGACATACGTACCTGCAGTTGAAAGATGGTTTGCCAAAAACCTCAAGTATCTATCACCAATAGATATTTCTAAATCCTTATTTTTGCAGCAAAAGTCTCTAGTTACAGCACGACTAGCAGAATCAACCAACAAGGAGGAATACATCCAAGAGATGGAAGAGATTATCAAGAAACTAAAGGGTAATAATGTACCCGATCAACAATCATCAGCATCATCCAAAGCCCAATCAGAAGAAGAAGATGATCCTGACTACGACCCTGAAGAATGAGTCCGAGCCAGCCCCAATCTGATGCTAAATTCATACATGACGCTAGCAAAGAACTTTCCGTAAAAGTTATTGTAGTAGAGTTACTATGCACTGTACACTGTAGATTATTGTGCACTTTTACTGTAGCAAAGTATTGTATACTTTTCACTGTAGCACGGTCTATAATTTTACAAATAGACCTTCTCTCACATTGGAGACACATCCAAAAATTTATATCCGAAATTTCAAACACTAGAGGATATCTAAGCATTCTGCTGAAACCTCTTCACAATCGGCTGAAAAAGCCACCAGTACCCTGGATGGATATTCAAACCAATGATGTTAAGGAAATCAAATTAAAAGTTAAAAGTCTCCAAGTCCTAACTCTCCCCGATCCATCTGCATATAAAATTATTGAAACAGATGCATCAGAAATATGATATGGTGGAATTTTAAAGTAACAAAAAAATGATAAAGAAAATATCATTGCATATACATCTAAGCATTGGAATAGTTCTTAACAAAACTATCCTACAATTAAAAAAAGAAATTTTGGCAATTGTTTTATGCATCTCATAATTTCAATCTGATTTATTAAATCAAAAGTTTTTGCTACGCATTTATTGTAGGGCAGCTAAATCTGTTCTGCAAAAGGATGTGCAAAATATTGCATCAAAATATACTTTCGCCATATGGAAAGCAATATTATTTATTTTCGATTTCAATATTGAATATATTAAGGGAAGCTCAAATTCCATTCCAGATTTCCTAACCCGAGAATTTCTTGATCTATTTTGATATTGAAATTATTTTCTTATCTAGGAGATCATTGATCTCTTTCTGACAGTGCATTGTTAGCTCGTAATTCATTTAAATTGGTCGAACTTTTGTTGGAATACTTCTTTCATCTAAGTCAGGCTCATAAGGAAGCCCAACAATGTGTTTCTTTCATTTCCAAAATGCCGTAGGCGAATCGGAACAAAGTTCTTGTTGAATTTTAGTTACTAAATTTCTAATTTTTAGAAGAAATTGAAGGTTCAGTTAATTGTTTCTATAACCTTTGAAAAGTTACTTCTTCCTTTAAAAACATGATTTGTTTTTCTTTATTTTGTAAAGAATGTAAAATTTGGTAAGTTGGCGGCTTATGGAAAGGAAGTAGAACATTGCTAGTGAAGTAATCTACATGAATAACTTTGTCAGTAACTAGGTAAGGTTTAACCATTTCAATGAAATGAGTACCTGATTACTGCATTGCATGAAGTCTGTATGTACCAGTTTGGTTCTTCTGGGGAGGTTGTGACCTTTACAGATGGAAGTTTATATGTGATTTTAAGTTTTTCACCATTAGCAGCCCTTAGGCTTTCTTTAGTTTTTTCGAAAAACTTAGTTGGAATGACACCTTCTAAAATGCAGCTCCGATCTGCACTAGTGTCAAATAAAGCAATATCAGTCCAAACAAAGGACTTATTGAAGATGAGGGTTACTTTAACATGGTATTTTTGAACCCTAATTGAGGAAATGCGTCCTAGAAAGGATTCTGATTCATCATCATCTTAGTTGGAGAGTGCACTTCCCTGTACAGTCTCTTTGAGCTTTTGTGGCTCATTGGATAATTGTTGAAGGACAAGTCTATCTAATTCATGTCTAGCTTTAATTTCCCTAAATTCTTCCTTTAGATATGCTATTTCAGATTGAAGGTCCGATTTGGTTACCTTTACTACCTTAGGATTTTCTTAGGGAAATCTGTTAAGAATGTCTGTAATATTGTAGGTATTGACTACCTGAGGATGATTTTGAAGAGTTGATGATGAGGATGTTGAAGGCTTATCAAGGACCTTTTTTAGTTTTCCTAGATTATCGTTCTTAAGCTTAGGGTCTTGAAGGTCACTAATTACTTCAAGAAGAAAATCTTGTCTTTTTGTGAGAATGTTGATCTGCGGGAATTCATCCTGGTCGGACTCTTCTGAAGATGTAGATGAAGAATCTAAATCATCTTCCAATATGTTGTTAAAAAGTTGTTCATTGTCAGATAGTTCATTATCAGTATTATTTGAAGATTCACTTAATTCAAGAAGTGTTTTCTCTATTAGATTTAGAGTGGGTTCGTCAAATTGTACGCTCTTAATCTTCTTAGAGACTTTAAATACTTAGCGATGTGGCCTGGCTTTCCACACTTAAAACATTTGCCAGAACTGGAAGTTGAAGTCTTTTCATCTTTATTTTTAGATTTAGAAGACCTATTTTTTGTATAGGAAGGTTTCTTTTTCCTATTCTGAAATTGTATTTTTTAATATTTGAAGATTCAATATTTTTAGATTTCTTCTTTCTATGGGGTTTTCTATCGCACGAAGAAAGACCAAATTGTTCGCAGAAATTTCTAAGTCTTTGCGAGTTTGTGCTCTATCTTTAGCAAGTTGTCTTAACATTTTATCTTGCTTATAGATTTTTAGAGCAACCTGTTGAATTTGGTTAATTATCTGGCTATAGGTGATTTGATCATAAGGAACAATGCCATCGGAATACCGATTTTGAAATTCTTTTTTGACTAAATTTCTAAGGGACTTAGGCAAGCCATCTAGGAGTTTTTCTTTCCAGTGCGAGAGATTCCTGTCTGATCTTTCATATATCCTGGTGAGGAAGGAATCTTTATACCACCTAAAATCCTAAAGTGTTTTGCACTTAAGGTTGTTAAGTATTTTAGAGGATATTTCTCTAAAAATACCTGGATATCCTACGAATGTTTTGATAATTGTATAAACCAATGTATTAATTGAATCAGGAATAGTTTCTCCATCTTTTAGGATTAGTTGTCCTAATTCATCTAATTTTACAACTTGACAAAAATTTATTGTTTTTCCTCGTCGCTTAAATGGGTATCCCACCACTCCTTAAGCTGACCTGTAAAACCAGCGACTAAGACATGAGTAGTACTTTGGTTAGAACAGTTATGGGATGTTTTGTACACAGTGGCCACCATGGTCATCTGCTGTAATTTGGCAAGAATATTATATTCAAAACATCCATCTATATTTCATTCGTAAATATTATTAGCATTGTAATTATTTTGCATGGTATTAGGTTTTTCTTTTAAGACCACGTCTGGATGGCATAGCTCTAGGGTAATATAGTTTTTGAGGCTTACGCCAGTTGAAAAATTCAAATTTACGTGCTATTTCTAGACGAGGGGTATCTTCTAGAGAAATTTGGGAAAATTGTTCAGATTCTAATTGCTCAGATTCTTTATCTGAGTATGTTTCTCCTAAGGCTCCTATGATCCTAGAAGAAGATGTTTTTATAGTCTCTCGGACTGGAGTATCCTGGACTATTAAGGATTTCTCTATTTCTGCAATTCTCTATAGGAGTTCAGAGAGCTGGGGGGAATCCTTAGAATGGTGCATATTGTGTTCTCTAGTATGGGTTCTAGGGATCTCATATAGTTTAATTAATGGTATTGTAGGGGTAGAAGGTCCTACTGTTGGTTTCTTCAGAGAAGTTGAAGATGAATTTGAAACTAAGTATTCCAAGAGTTTGTAAATACTTGTTTGTATAATTATTTTGTTCAAAAATATTTTTAATATCTTTGCCAGTAATCGGCTCAGTATCAGCTCTCTTTTTGAAAGGTGAGACTGTAACAGAGCTACTAACAAGGTTAGTTGAAAATCCTTGTGACGTAAGAAGTTCAGAATTAACTTCTTTGCTATTGTTGGTTTTTCATATTTTTAAAATATTAATTGAATTTGAAAAAGGAAAATCTATCTGATTATATTCGGCATAAATTTTAAACCATTCAAAGAAATTGACTTGTTGTTTAATGACATTTAAACTATCATAAAAAATTATTTGAATTTTCTTTCTTTTTTCTCCTTTGTACTTTTCTACAAACCAAGTTCTTTTGAAAAGATTTTCAGGAGAGTAAAATTCCTTTTGGAGACCTTTTTGTCAATTTCAAATTTTGCCTCCAAAGTACCAACAATGTTGTCATTTCCTAATTCGGCACCTAGTGACGTATAAGCAGGAGAATCTGGTTGGTTGTAGGTAGTATCAGTAGAGGGAACTGTTTCTGATTTTTCTACCTTGTACCTAGCCTGTGGTACCCTAGATTCGAAATCTACTGTCTCGATTGTAGTAGGATATGAAGACACAGAATGTCTAGCAGAATGAATTAATGAGATTTCAGACTGCGAAGGGACAGAGGAACCAACTCTTTGACTAAGGAACCTCTGAAAGGAAACTAGCGCAGATCCTGAAAGGAATTGTTGGATCTGAGAAACTGTTGTGTTTTGTGAATTTTAAGCAGGAGTGGCATCCTGTAGAAGCCAATCTTCAGGAAGGGAAACTTGACTCCAAGAAATTGGTCTAGGAATAGACAGATGCGATCTTTTATAGATCTGTCTGGAAGAGAACAGTTTCACCCTTGTGACTACTTCTCATGACTCTAGTGTTAAAGGCTGTACTCATGGCCTTAATAAATTTTTGCAATCACATGTTATCAATTTTAATCAATTACATCCATATTTTTAAAGTTTATGTTATGTACTATTTTAAAAAAATGTAATGTAATTATGATAGAAAATAGTGGCAATTATATATGTAGCTACTTTATATCTTAATTTTATCTAATTCATTTGAACTTGAATCATTTATGTTTATAAATTTGGTGTTGTAAATTTTTTTTCAATTTCTTTGATTGTCTTTTTAAATATTTCAAATTCAAGCTATTAACCTTGAATATCTTTTAAAGCATAATGATCTATGAAATTGATAGTTTTACCAATTTTTGAAATTAAAAGTGAGATGAAAATTGTACAGGTGAAAAATGAAACTCTAAATTTTTAAATGTTTCTATTGCTTATAGAATAATTTTAATATATTCTCTAAAAGTTCCGTCAGTTGAAAAAAATTTGAAAATAAATAGGATATAACTTAAGATTAACAATGTTTTATGAAAATTACACGTATTGACCATATTGTTAAGTGAAAAAAAAAATTAATTATCCAAATATAATTAACTTTCTTGCATCTTAGGAAGCTATAAGAATAAATGTCAAATAAAATACATTAAAGTTTTGCAAAAAAAATAAAAAATTAGGGCATTTTCTAAGTTCCGGTTTTAGGCCATTTATTAGATTGAGCCACCATTGTATGGATTATCACTACTAAAAATCAGTAAAATAGCGACCGAAAAAAGCGACCAAAGTTGGTCACTAATTGCCCAAAAGCGACCACAATGGTCTGGTCAGTATTTAAATGGTCACAAACGGCTAGCGACCAAAGTTGGTCGCTAATTGGCGACCAACATTAGTCTCCAACACAAAAGAACCAAATTTCCGAAAAATCATATAGAGACCAACTTTGGTCGCCAATTAGTGACCAAAGTTGGTCACTTCTGTTTATTTTAAATTAATTTAATTTGCTAAATAGCGACCAAAACTGGTCACAAAATTAATTATAATTTTTTTAAAATTCACCACTTAGCGACCAAAGTTGGTCGCCAAACCAAAAATACAGAAAATAAAAATCAGCAGTTAGCGACCAAAGTTGGTCGCTAACTGCTGATTTTTATTTTCTGTATTTTTGGTTAGCGACCAACTTTGGTCGCTATTGGCGACCAAGTAGCGACCAAAGTTGGTCGCTAATTTGCAGATTCAATTTTTTTCCAGTAAAATAGCGACCAACTGGAGACCAAAGTTGGTCACTATTTTTGGTTCATTTTTTCCAGAAACTGCCTGTTTTGGCAGCTACACCACCTGCCAGATTTACCAAATTCCTAAAATAAGCATTTTATGCCATGAAAACAACAACAACGACAACAACAACGACAACAAACAACAACGAGAATAACAACAACAATAAACAACATCATTAAACAGCGACATTAAACAATAATAAACTATAAAGTTCAAATGAACTTATATACATTATATAAACTGTTAATACAATTTAACGTCTACTAATGTTTACATGGCATCGCCAGATGAAGTGTCATCATCAAGCTGACCACCCGGCGATGATTCACGTGACCGGGGAATGGGAAAAGAGCCAGAAGCCAAGAGAGATTTGAGCTGCTCTTATAGAGCAGCATACTGCTCATCTCTAAGTTTTTCTCTCTCCTTCTCTCTTTCTTCTCTCTTCCTCTCTCTTTCCTTGGCAGCTTCTAGCTCGGATGTGAGCTTTGCTACATGGTCCCGCATAGAGGAGAGGCTATCCCTATCAAGCGACTCCGCTTGAGAGGAAGTGCCTATTCCTTGCATTCCACACCTATAGCGGTGGAATTGCTTAGCGGGAAGCCCGTATACCTTCCCCCCTTTCGGACCGCCAGCCGCCTGCGTCCATAGTCTCTCAGCATCCTCGTCCGACGGTTGGATTGTTTCGCCCGATGAAGATGGTGGCTGGCTGCGTACAAACTCTTCCAACTCAGCTGTGAAGCGACTCTATAAGAAAAATTAAATTAGTATTCAAAAGTTATATAAAACTAAATCAAAGTACTTAATAAAAATTGAAAACTTACATGTACAGCCGAGGCTCGGTCCTCGACCCACCTTTTTTCGTCCGAATCTTTCTTCTTCTTGACAGTATGAGTATGCTTGAATAACTCATCCTGCCTGATCGGACGGCCTAACTTCTTCTCCTGAAAAGTCATAAATTTTAGTTAATAAACAGATTAGACGTTGAAAATTAAAATTAAATTAAGCAATTACGTACCATTTTCCTCTTTATTGAACCGAGGCTGGTCGCACCTCCAGTGTGCAGAGAGCCTCCCGTCTCCGAAGCACGAGCTTTCTTTCCTTGCTCGCACTTCTTTAGGAAATCTGTGGTTGCCCATTGCCTTTGCAGATCAATCCAAAAACCATCTTGCAACAAGGAGGGCTTCGTGTTCGTCCTTCTAGCTTTGGAAAAGCAATGGGACAACCGCTTGCGTGCCTTGAGATTGAAGTTAGCAGCCACCTCCGCATTATAGCGGTGTTCCCACACACACTTGCTCTGTATTTGAGAAGTTAAGTATTTAGATGGAAATATCATAGTATTTAGATGGAAATATCATAAATATAAATAATTGTACTGCTTGAAAGAATATTTATACCTTAAATTCATTGAAAATTTCCTCCTTAAGCGTGAATGGAAATTCACTCCAAGACGCATAAGGGCTATCATATAGCTTTCGAGTTGCTTGGGTGATTATCCTCATTGTAACATTACAAGGGTTAAACCTTTAATGTAATTAAAAAAAAGACACATTAATATCTTAGTAAAACCGTAAAAAATAATAAACGTTAAAAATAACTAATAAATCTTACCCGTCACCCTCAGGGACTATAATGATCCTGCCATACTCATCCCGATGCACCTCCTCGTCATCATCAGCAGGGGCATGTGTGGACGGTGTAGGGGGTCAGAGGTAGGATCCCGCAGGGGAATGCCTGTAATAGATGGAATCCCCGACGAAGATGGCTGCGAGCCCTGCGACGCAGCTGTATGTGCCGCAATGGGACATGTCACTGATTGCTGCGACCCGAGTGGCAGCAACGCCAGTGGCTGTGACCCTAGTGGC
>MCJB01046170.1:0-45607 GCA_002018475.1 Nicotiana obtusifolia
TACCAAATTGATAGTATTTGAGGGCTAAGTTATTTTGAAAGTTGTAGAAAGAAAAACTTTATATATATATCCTTTCCACGAAATCGAGCAACCTCGATACACAATATCAAACATGGGAAAAGATAAACTCGGTCGAGAGCGATTTGGTCTGAACTGGAACCCACCTCGATATCAGAATTTCCTAGGTCGTCTCGTTCTTCAGATCCGACTGAATCCTCAGAATCATCCTCCTCCGAGAAGGCTAATTTTCTGGCCTCGGCCTAGGCTATCCTGGCATATTCAATCTTCGCCGTTAAATCAAAGCCTCGATCATGAATCTCTTCAAGGACAAGCCTGCAGGATTGCCACCTCATATGATCAACCATATTCCTTGATTGATCTTGAGCGGCTTCAGCATCGGCCTTATATTGAGCCACCAGTTCATCAGCCTCGGCTTTGACCACGGCAACTTCCGACTTGGTTGTTTTTACCTCATTAGCCATATTATCTCGATCTGAGATAACTGTGCTGATCCGAGATTGGAGCTCGTCGATATTCCTGGTTTGGGCCTCGATTTTCTCCTTTTCCTCTCTAAGTTGAGCCTCTACCGAAGATAATTGTGCCTGAAAAGTCTCTTTTTTCGAGGCCAGTTGATCCATCTTGCTCCTCCACTCATTGGCCTCAGCTCCAGCCATGCTTATTTCAAATCGAAGCTAGTTAATCTGATCAAGATTTTGCTCTACTTGCTCGTCCAAGCCAGCATTATCCTTCTGGGCAAGCTCCAGTTTGGCACGAAGATTCATCATCTCCCCTTTGACCCGTTCATAGCGTCTCGACTTTTCCCGAAATCGGAGAAATGCTTCATGATGAAGTACCGAGGCCTGCAAGCATAAAGGAGGATGTTAGAATTTTAAAGTACAAAGCAAAGGACATCAAATAGAGCTTATCGGAAATTAACCGATTCATCGCCTGTTGAGCTTCATTGAAGAAGTAGGGCGCATCCACCTCGTTCAGCTTCGCCTAATCCTCCTCGGTCACCAAGCACCGAAGATAACTGGACACTCCGACAGGAGCAGAAGGAACCTTGGCATCCTCAAGAATGGTGAAAGATATAGATCGCTTTCGATCAGGGTCGACCAATTTTGGACTGAAGGAAATCCCGCTTGTATTCGTGGATGAGTTTTTCCTTGGTACCTCTAAATTACCGAGCCCAAGACCGTCTTCCACGGATGCCGAATCCACACCATCAAAAAAATCGCGGAAAGGGTCTTTCGATCTATGGTCTCTGCCCAGGGAATGTTCTTTTGCCATTTGGGCCTCATTGAACGTTGATTCCGGGAAAGAGGGCGAATCAACCATCTCAATTTGACCCAAGACTCCAAGCAGTGCTCCGTATCTGAGGAAGCCCCAGTTCTTGTCTCCACTTCGGGTCCCCCGACTTGGCGAAGGCCCGCTTCACTAGCCCTTGGTTTGGAGACCCCTCGCCCTTTAGATTGTGGCGGCTCACTAGCCACAAGGTCGAAATCCTCTTTTTCCCCTTGGACTCATCCCTCAATCGACGTAGCGAGTCCGAAGGTAACACTCGATCACTAACATTGCCCTTGAGCTTGCGAGCCAATCTTTTCCTCAGTCTCTTCTTTCCGAGGTCTGAGGAACTTAGGGCCTCATTTCTTTTTTTCTCCTTATCCTGCTTCGAAGCAGGGGGCTCGCTTGGAACATCATCGCCTATGGGCGCAGGTCTCATCTCGACATCCTTTGATAGACCTGCAAAAGAAAGGTAAAACAAGTTAGAAATCGATAGCATAAGGAACTAAGCTCGAGTGTAACTTATCTCACCATGAAGTTGGGCCTCCCATCGTCCTTTCAAAAGCTCGCACCATGCGCGCTCGGAATATTGTCTTTTGGATACGATCCTCTCGACCCATTCTTTAAGATAAGGAATTGCAGCAGGCATCCGGGATATAGCTGCGCCGTACAAAATTGATAAGAGGAAGGTCGAAAGGGAGAACAGTAAACAAATTTATAAGCAGGGCCACACTTACACTTCATATTCCATTTCTCAGGAAATGGCATATCCTCGGCCGGGATTAGGTCCGATATTTTTACTCGAACAAATCGACCCAACCAACCCCGATCCCTATCCTCATCAACACTTGAAAACGTGGTTTTATTTGCCCGACGAGCAAGTTTTATCAACCCCCCTTGGTAGAGTCGAGGACTGTACAATCGCATGAGATGATCGATGGTGAAAGGATACCCCTCGATCTTGTTTACAAAAAAATGGAGAATAATGACTATCCTCTAGAAAGAAGGATGAATTTGGCCCAGGGTCACTTCGTACCTTTTGCAAAAAGTAATAATGACCAGGTACAAAGTGCCCAACGTGAAGGGATAAGTGTAAACACTTAAAAACCCTCCACGTGGGTAGTGATTGCCTCTTCAGGCGCAGGAACCACCACACACTTACCAACCCAGTTACAATCTTCCTTTACTTTATCGAGAACTCTGTCGGTAATTGAACAGATGTATCTCGTGACCGGTTCGCATCAGCCCGGTATCGAGGAAGCTTTATCGACCTTGAAATCGGCTCCGGTCGAACACCCAGTTGGTACAACGCCTTCAAAGGGGGCTCCGCTGTAGGCTCCTCAATGACGACAGATAAAACGTCATCAGTAGGTTGAGAAGAAGAGGGAGTTTGTCTTTGAGGAACGGATTTTGAAGTCTTCGCCAATGTTTTGAAAAGATGAAGAAATTAAAAGATACAGATGCACGGGAAATAGTATGAAGATAGCTTGTGAGGTATTTTTTCAGAAAACTAGAAAGCAGGAGGTCTTGAAGATAAAGGCGATGCAATTTTATAAAAAAGCACGAATATCTAAATATAAAGGGTGAAAGAGGGTATTTATAGCCTCTCAAAACAGCGGTTCACATCCCAAAGCGACAGAACGCCGACTGACACACACTTGATGCTTTAAAAGGCTTTTCTGATGGGACGTTTTCGATTTACGTATCATGTACGTCATAAGTTCACCGTCACTTATCAGAATGAGAATTTGGCTTTTCTGATGGGATGCTTTCGATTTCCGTATCACGTATGTCATAAGTTCACCATCACTTATCAGAATGAGAATTTGAGGCTGATATCATTTCTTGTCGTTACTCTCCAAAAAACGAGGGGACTTTCTGTATACGGTTGAAGCTGGGCCCGCCTATATGTGAACAAAATCGGCTCGACCCTATATGGTTAACATCGAGTTCAACTATTGCACGATAGATCGAGTTCGGAATGTGCAGGGTCCGAAGATCGAACCCGAGCTTCATCGAAGCGGAACATGAAGCAAGAATGTCCAACCTCTAGAATACCGAGCCCGTGATCCGAAATCCAGCCTGACTTCGAAAATGTCCAAGGGAAGATCATTAAACCTAAATGATGTAGAACCGAAAAATCCGTGATGGGACAAACATCACGGCAGAAGTCTTGGCACTAATCATAGAACCGCTTAATTAGCAAATTAGGAGTTTTTTTACCTTGTGCGGAGATTTTTACCTTGTATAAGGTTGTACCAGATGTATGACCTCCCCACTATATAAAGGGAGAGTTGGACCATTTAGAGGACACCTTTGAAATGAATCATCAATAGAAAGACAAAATAGTGATATATTGCTCTCTCGAATCATTTTATCATCAACTTGTTTCAATTTCCATTATAATTAGTTTTTGCCCAAGAAGGATCAGCCAACGGCCAAGAGTGTGTAACTCGGGTGGTTTGCGTTATTTTTTCATTTATCCCTTAATTTTAATTTTTGTTATATTATTCATCATTTGTATCAAATTAGGCCACATATCCTTAAAACCACGTATAAATTCGATTGCTATCTGAAATTTTGGGTAAACATGATCCTTCTTGGGCGGAAACTGATTATAATGAAAATTGAAACAAATTGATGATAAAATGATTCGAGAGAGCAATATATCACTATTTTGTCTTTCTATTGATGATTCATTTCAAAGGTGTCCTCTAAATGGTTCAACTCTCCCTTTATATAGTGGGGAGGTCATACATCTGGTACAACCTTATACAAGGTAAAAATCTCCGCACAAGGTAAAAAAACTCCTAATTTGCTAATTAAGCGGTTCTATTGACTAGTGCCAAGACTTCTGCCGTGATGTTTGTCCCATCACGGATTTTCCGGTTCTCCATCATTTAGGTTTAATGATCTTCCCTTGGACATTTTCGAAGTCAGGCTCGATTTTGGATCACGGGCTCGGTGTTTTAGAGGTCGGACATTCTGGCTTCGTGTTTCGCTTCGGTGAAGCTCGGGTTAGATCTTCGACCCTACGCATTCCGAACCCAATCTATCGTACAATAGTTGAACTCGATGTAAACCATATAGGGTCGAGCCCGATTTTGTCCGCAAATAGGTCAGCCCGACTTCGACCGTATACATGGAACTCACTATTATCGCTCAAATAATAATATATATCATTTCTGTTGTCATTAATGCATTCACAAGGATACTATCCTTGACTTTTATGTTTTCTAGGAGTTCTTTATTGTTGCAAGAATATCATTTAGTCTTTCAATATCATCTCTTAGTTTTTCAAGAAATCTTTTAAAAGTTTGTGATACATGTATCTAGTGAATTGTCATACATGTATCTAGTTATTTATGCAAGACTTTTAAATTAATTTTTTGAGTGGTATAAAAAGAGATGTAATTGATGATTGTAATCATCTCAAGTGGCCTTAAGTAGCCTAATACAACTTGAGCGTTCTCTAAGAAAAATATTCTCTTCCTTTTCTTTCTTACAAATTGGTATCAAAAGCAGTTTTCGTTCTTAATCTAGGGTTAGGTGAAGAAAAAAATTTATGGCATCTAAAATAAATGATGGTGGTGATTCTTCAGTTGTTCTTACTCCATTTTTTTATGGAAATGACTTTTAATACCGGAAGATAAGAATGAGAACTTATCTGAAAGCTGAAGATTGACTATTGTTGCAAATGGTTATGAAGAGCCAGAAAATGATGGTGAACTTTCAGTAGTAGAGTTGAAAAATCTTGAGACTAAGCATCGTCAAGATGCAAAGGCTTTGAGCAGAATTCAAATGGGAGTCTCAAGAGCATTTTTTGCAAAAAGTGCTACTTGTGAGACTGCGAAGCAAGCTTGGGAGTCTCTGGAAGATGAGGTGTATGGTAACGAAAAGGTACGCACTATTAATCTTCAAACTCTTAGAAGAGAGTTTCAAAATTTGAAGATGATAGAATCTGAAAAAAATAGATAAATATTGCACAAGAGTCATGAATATTGTTAATGAAATAAGAAATCATGGTGATGAAATTTCTAACCAACAAGTTGTGGAAAAGATTCTAATTAGTGTCACAGAGAAGTATGTCTATATTGTTGTTATCATTGAGGAGACGAAAGATCTTTCTAAGCTTTCCATCAAAGAGCTAGTTGGATCATTTGTGCACACGAGAAGCGAAGATTTTTTCGTGAGAATCAACCCGAAGAGACGGCTTTTCAGTCCAGAACCAATGAGAATTCTCAAAATTTCTCAAAGAATCAACAAAAAAAGAAGTATAATCGAAAAAAGAAGCAGGATCGTGATGGCTATACTAAGAAGGTTGAAGAAAAATGTGAGAAAAGTACTAGTCTTTTTGGTAAAATTTGCAAAAAAACTAATCATAATGCAGAAAAATGTTGGCACAAAGGAAAGCCCCAATGTAACTTTTGTAAAAAGTTTGGCCATATTGAGAAGGATTGCAGGCACAAGCAATGGGAACAAGCAAATTTCTGTGAAGGAAAGGAGGAAGAAAAGGAAGAAAACCTTTTCTTTGCTTCTCAATCTGATGCTTCGGCAAAAAGAAATGAATGGTATGTTGATAGCGGTTGTACCAATCATATGACTGGAGATGAAAAGACTTTCCTCTCAATTAATCACAGCATCACTCGTAAAGTGCGAATGGGGAATGGAGCCTTAGTTGATGCAAAAGGTAAAGGTACCATTTCGATCAACAGAAAAGGGAGCGGTAAGCAAATTCATGATGTCCTTATGTTCTTGACTTGGAAGAAAATTTGCTTATTGTTGGTCAGCTCATAGAAAATGGTTATTCTCTTGTGTTTAAAGATAATTATTGTAGAATTTATGATTAAATTGAGCCAAATCAAGTCATTGTTGAAGTAAGGATGATAAAAAAAAAAATTTCCTTTACAACTTCATTACAATGCATTAAAAAATGAAGTTGTAGATGATTCATGGCTTTGGCACAAAAGATTTTATCACTTGAATTTTCATGATTTGAAGCTTCTGAAGCTAAAAGACATGGTGCAAGGCCTTTATGAGATACGTATTGAGGTGGATCCATGTGAAAGTTGTATTATGGGAAAGCAACATAGAAAGTCTTTTCCAAAAGGGAAGTCTTGGAGAGCAAGTGTACTTTTGGAACTAATCCATACGGACATTTGTGGTCCAATGACGATTCCATCTCTGGGAAGCCAAAGGTACTTTTTAATTTTTATTGATGATTTTTCAAGAATGGCTTGGGTTTATTTCTTAAAAGAAAAGTCAGAAACATTTGCTACATTCAAGAGATTTAAAGCCTTTGTTGAGAAGCAACAAGGCTGCAGCATCAAAACCATTTGCAATGACACAGAAGGTGAATACACAAGTCGAGAATTTGAAGAATATTGCAAAAATAAAGGTATTGAGAAGCAACTTACAGCAGGATACACTCCTCAACAAAATGGTGTATCTGAAAGGAGAAACAGAACCATTGTTGAAATGGCCAGAACGATGATTAATGAGAAAGGGCTGCCAACATATTTTTGGGCAGAAGCAGTACATACAGCAGTGTACATCCTCAATAGGTGCCAACAAAAGCATTAAAGGACAAGACACCAGTTGAAGTTTGGAGTGGAATGAAACCTTCTGTAAGTCATATTAAATTTTTTGCGTGTGTTTGTTATGCTCATATTTCTGCTGAAAAAAGAATAAAATTGGATGAAAAGAGTCAAAAATGCATATTTCTTTGTTATAGTGATGTGACAAAAGGCTATACGCTTCTCGATGTCAAAACTAACAAACTTGTTGTTAGTAGAGATGTCATTTTTGATGAAAAAACAGCATGGAATTGAAAAGATAAAAAGGTGGAGAATATTTCTATCATTTCTTTAAATGTGCCAAGTCAAGAAGAGGATGAGGATGAGGAAGATGTCCCTCAAGGGGGAGAAATATCAGATCCAGAAAATGAAGAACTACCTCCAAGAGGAACAAGAATGTTGAGTGACATCTATCAAAGATACAACTTTGCCTGTATTGAGCCAGAAAATTATGAGGAGGCAATAAAGCATGATGTTTGGAAGAAAGCCATGGTAGAAGAAATTCGGATGATTGAGAAAAATAATACTTGGGAACTTGTGGATGTACCCAAAGAAAGACAAGTTGTAAGTCTAAAATAGATTTACAAAATCAAACTCAATCAAGAAGGATAAATTCAAAAGCACAAAGCAAGGTTGGTTGCTAGAGGTTTCACGCAAAATCTAGGTATTGATTTCTATGAAACTTTCTCTCCAGTTACACGTCTTGAGACAATTAGAACCTTGATTGTTGTTGCTGCACAAAAGAAATGGAAGATTTTTCAACTTGATGTTAAGTCTGCATATCTAAATGGAAAACTTGATGAAGAAATTTATGTTGAGCAACCTCAAGGATTTTTATGTTCAGGGGGAGAAGAAAAGGTGTACAGGCTAAAAAAGGCTCTTTATGGGCTGAAGCAAGCACCAAGATCCTGGTACAATAAAATTGATACATACTTTCTGAAAAATAATTTTCAGAGAAGTAAAAGCGAAGCCACTTTGTATGTAAAGCAAGAACATGGTAGCATTATCGTTGTTTGCCTCTATGTGGATGATCTGATTTTTATAGGAAAAGATCTTAAGATGATGCAGAAATTCAAGCAAGATATGATGCAAACTTGTAAAATGAATGATCTTGGGTTGCTACATTATTTCTTGGGCATTAAAGTTTCTTAAGTGGAAGAAGGAATTTTTATTTCTCAGAAGAAGTATACTAAAAGTATTCTTCAAAAATTTAAAATGATGGATTGCAGGTATGTGGCCATACCATTAGCAACAAACGAGAAGTTCAGAAAAGATGATGGAGCAGAGAAAGCTAATAGCTCACTTTACAGGAGTTTGATTAGAAGCCTGCTATATCTTACTTCAACAAAACATGACATTATGTTTGCTGCTAGTTTATTATCCAGATTCATGCAAAAACCAAGCCAAGTGCATTCTGGAGCTGCAAAGCGTGTTCTACACTGCTTGCATGGAACAATGAATTATAGGATAATGTACAAATTTGATGGAGATTTGGACTTAATTGGCTATTCTGATAGTGACTGGGCTGGAAGTATACATGACATGAAGAGTATTTCTGGTTATGCTTTCTTATTTGGTTCAAGCATTTGTTCTTGGATGTCAAAAAAGCAAAGTATTGTTGCTCAATCCACTGCCGAAGAAGAATATGTCTCAGCAGCTAAGGCTACTTCCCAAGCTATTTTGCTTAGGAGAATTCTTGAAGATATTGGTGAAAAATAAAAAGAAGAGACTATTTTGTATTGCGATAACAAATCAGCGATTGCCATTGCCAAGAATCCGATCAACCATGAAAAATCGGAGCATATTTCCATCAAGTATCATTTTATCCGAGAAGCACAAGAGAAAGGTGAAATTCAGTTGCATTATTTCCAAACAGGAGAACAACTTTCTGACATCTTTGCCAAAGCACTTCCTAGAGAAAAGTTTTGCTATCTTCGAGAACGCATTGGAGTTGTCAAGCAAATGCATTAGGGGGGAGTTTTGGAATTAATGCATTCGCAAGGATACTATACTTGACTTTTATGTTTTCTAGGAGTTCTTTATTGTTTCAAAAATATCATTTAGTCTTTCAATATCATCTCTTAGTTTTCCAAGAAATCTTTTAAAAGTTTGTGATACATGTATTTAGTGAATTGTGATACATGTATCTAGTTATTTGTGCAAGACTTTTAAATTAGTTTTTTGAGTGGTATAAATAGAGATGTAATTGATGATTGTAATCATCTCAAATTGCCTTAAGTAGCCTAATACAACTTAAGCATTCTGTAAGAAAAATATTCTCTTTCTATTCTTTTTTACAATTTGTGCAATCTGAAACAAATAAAGAGACACACGAACCTTCCAACTAGCCACGATCCAGTACATTGGCGAGAAATTAGAATACACTGATTTGGAATTCTATTAGCTTTAGAGTAGGACGAAGCGTAGCCTAAAATATTTAGACACGATGGTCAACTAGACCTCAAGTATATTCAGACAAGACATAGTCATGGTTTATTACATTACTAAACAAGGTTCATAGGCATGTATTAACCTCTTATTTATGAAAGATAAATTAATGAATCCTAAAAGCATGAGTTCTATGTGACACGCTCAGCAGTAGAGGTCATGAAAACATAATGATATTATTCATGATTCTTTAGGCAAAATTCATGAACGAATTCACTAAATGTGGAGTACTAACAAATCAGGTGGTACCACTTATTGATGCGATCTTTTAATCCTAAATATGATAACGAGATGAGTTTTAAATATCATTTAGGAGATGAATATCACAAACAGAACTACAGGCAGGCATAGATTAACTCTCACATGTGGATTCTTAATTATTAGTAGTTTCTAAGGGCGTCTTTTTATCATACCACAGAACTCAAACTAGGGTAGAGACGGCAGCACATATGGTGATTAAGAGACGTACCTGGGCATTTTATCTTGGCATGCATTTCATCGGAATGCCGCACGGCGTTCAGCATGGCAAAGAGCACTGTTTACCCTTGATTACGAGTAATAATTAAATTTATATGTGAGGCTAAGGATAATAGTGATCGTTTGATACAATTTTCACACAGACTATTTTACACTTGTTCTTTGCAGAATACCTTTTTTCAGGTTACAGTACAATCATGTCACATTCTCAATCTATGCCTCAATACGTCGATGGCGAATTTAACCACCAGGGCGAAAACAACAACTTGGCGCGCGGTAATGAAGTTCAAGTCGACACTAACTCCCAAATAGCGGTCGATGTGGATCGGACCTTTGACCCGTCGAACAGTGTTCAAAGAGAATACCGCTCGGCAAAGCAGAACGACGAGGAGGACGGGATTAACCTCAGGATGATATTCAACATGTTGCAAGCCCAGCAAGCGGTCATTACTCAGCTACAAAATCGAAGCCAAGTTTCGAATGGGATAGGGACCGACCCTCCTCGGGAAATTATCCCCGAAAATGAACCTATCACAATGGAGCCAAGTGAAGGCGGATCGGGGCCAAACACCGGGATCATGAAAATGCTCGAGGAGTTAACTAGACGAGTCGAGTCAGGCGAGAAGAAGATCGAGGCCAATGATAAAAAGGTAGAAACATATAATTCGAGGGTGGACCAACCAAGAGCACCCCCGGTATTAAAAGGTTTAGACTCAAGGAAATTCGTACAAAAACCTTTTCCATCAAGCGCCGCCCCAAAACCCATACCGAAGAAGTTTCGCATGCCGGAGATTCCGAAATACAATGGGACATCTGACCTAAATGAGCATGTAACAGCATACACATGCGCCATAAAGGGAAATAATCTCGAAAACGATGAGATTGATTCCGTTCTCTTAAAGAAATTCGGAGAGACCTTGTCAAAGGGGGCAATGACTTGGTACCACAACTTGCCCCCGAATTCCATCGATTCTTTTGCCATGCTTGCGGACACCTTCGTGAAAGCTCATGCGAGTGCCATCAAAGTCGAGACACGGAAATCGGACTTATTTAATGTTAGACAAAGAGATAATGAGATGCTCAGGGAATTCGTATCTCGCTTTCAGATGGAACGAATGACCTATCACCAGTCACTGATGATTGGGCCGTACAGGCCTTCACCCAAGGACTCAACGCTCGGAGTTCAATGGATTCACAACAGCTTAAGCAAAGCTTGATTGAATATACGGCTGCCACATGGGCAGATATACACAACCGATATCAATCGAAGATAAGGGTCGAGGACGATCAACTTGGAGCCCCCTCGAGATCCGCTTGCCCCATCAGAACTCATGATAGGGTTCAAAGAGATATTTATCGAGAGCCAAGATCGAGCAAAGACAGGCATCGACCATATCCTGGAGACCGAAAGGCCATTCCAGTAAGGCAGGGTTCCTCGAGACGAGAAAAGAGGATACGATATACAATCAATATACAAAAGCTATAGTCTACTTTGCTCGTTTATCTGCTTCATATTTTATTTCCAAAGGCTTCTAACACAGAAGATTACTCAATATTGGCGGTTTGCTTTTTCCTTGTTCATTAAATTTAGTCTCTATTTCCGTTTATTCTTAATTGTATTAAATCAAATCACGTATCCTTAAAACCACATATAAATTTAATTGTTACTCGTAATCAAGGATAAACAAGCACCAAACAACACATACACAAATAAACAAAAGAGTGCAGGATAGAGATGAGGGCACATCGGTTCGCTTCCAGCGTCCAATACAATATAGGAAACTACAAGAACTAACTACCAATTCTCCTCATCACTATCACATAAGAATTTTAATGCATCGTTAAAGAAACTAACCAGTTGGAGAGCAGAACAATGATATGATAAGAAAACCGAAATTTCAATAAGCACGAGCAAGTGAAAGCTGCAGACAACAATAAAAGAGTGAAAACAGCTTGTATCGGATTGGCAAAGTAGTCAAGTTTCTTCCTTGGCTTTCAACCGGCAAAAATAGATAATAACATAGAACCGATATAGAGTGGAGCAGTGAAGAAGAAAAATAAAGAGTATAATAGCAGTGTATAATTGTGAGAAGTGTAAAAAATGTAATTGTCTAGCATTCTTCCTGGAAGCAGAGGTGAATCCCCCTTTTTATAGCAAGTAGAGGGAACTAAATATAAAAATGGGGGAGGAATGATCCGCTTGGAAGGGAGTAAGAATATGGAAATGAGCGATTCTGTGAAGAATTATAGCCCTTGTGAGATGGGGATAAAGTTGGTAAGGATCCCACATGTATCACCATATTTTGGGCAGCAAGATCTCGCGTTACAAAAAGGAGTATATTGTTTAGAAAAAAGAAAAAAGATGAATGCGAGATAGAAGAGAGATATACGTGGGATGGGGTCAATTTATGAAAAAATAATAATTATTTTTTAGAAAGATATTATGAGACTTAATTTGGAAATGACTCTTGGCCGAAGCTTCAAAATTTAAAATTTAAAAGTAAATGGCTGATGAGTTATTTTGGAAAAATCTAGTGCGTAGAGTAATGTGAGTGTGATTTGGACGGCTAAAAATACACGGCTTTCCTTTCGAGTTTCTATTTTAATAAAATTCCACAATAATTATAATAATAGTAATAGTAAAATATTAATTACTAAATGCAAGAAGTGAGAAATAAAACGTTGAATCATTACTACTTTATGGAATATGCTAACAATAAATTATAGTACTTGAAAACTGAAAATTATAAAATATATAATGAAAACTCCATTGTATGGTGCAAAATTGAAAGTAATAACATACAAGAATGCTATAAATACTATTATTAACTTTCAAGTAAAACAATAGCTTCTTAGAATAAATTGAAGTAAGGAGGGACAAAATTGCGTGTCAACACTCATTTTGCACTACAAGTTCAAAAGTCTTTTTTCTTTTCTTAAATTACATGCCCAGTCAAATGGGTTCATAATTTGAAATGGAGGGATCAATAGGTACTACCTTCGGTGCATAATAAGTGACCTTTTAGCCTTTCTATTTTAGTCCAATATAAGTGTCATTTTACATAATCAAGAAGGAATTAATTTTATTTTTCTAAAATTTACCTTTATTTACATATTCCAAGTCAAGGTAACAATTAATTAAGAGTAATTTAGTGAATATATTTTATTTTTTTTAAGAGTTTGTATTTTCTTAAGGGATATGTCAAAAGCTAAAAAGTCACTTATTATAGATCGGAAGCAATACCTTTCAAGCAATTAACCCCTTTACGAGTAAGAATGGGTTATTGCTTGCTTCTTGTGTTGTTATGTGTACCATTTGTAAGTTAACATTTTCCTTTACTTAATCTATTCTTTCCCCCAAAAGTATTTATATATTTATGTAAAGTATGGACATGAAAGAGTGACTTGCCACCTCTCTAAAGCCAATAATGATATTTATCGTTTGTCATTTTTTGACTTCTTCCCTAATTTTTTTCATTAAACTTAGTGAATGTGAAAGTCCAAAAGTCACGACTAATTAGCGAGAAACGTTGCAGTCGTCCCTCAAATTGGATAACCCAAAAGCATCATTAACTTCTATACAGTCTGCTTCATAATTCAAAGTGGAAATCCAGGGAAGACAAGAAATCAATCGTTTTTAGGGATATGAAACTTCAGGTTTGATTGGTATCCAGTTAGTTAGAAGCAGTTAAGCAGCAAGAAGCCAGCTGTCAATGAATTGGAGTTAGTTTGGATTAAATTAAATCAAGTAGTTAGTTAGTATAAATAGGTGATTGTATTTTCATTTCCAGCCTTGTAGCTGGATATTGAAACTAGAGAGAATGTATTCTCCTTTCTCTGTTGTCTCATTCAGTTCCTCTTTTGCTCGACTCCATATTCAAATCTAGTGACCTAGGGTGATTGTTCGTCTTTGAAAGGATCTCGAATCACTATAAAATTTTCAATCTCAACTATAGATTTTGGAAGATCTCCTGTTTGATTACTACAATGACGATTGAAGAAAGTGCTTCCTCTGCCACAGCCGCTCTAACAATGCATGATCAGAACGTATACCTAGTTCACCACAATCATCCTCTCTATATTCATCCGTCTGACATACAAGGTGTAGTCCTTATTTCAATTCAACTTTGAGGTTCTAAAAATTATTCCTTGTGGAGTAGATTTATGAAAATTGTATTGCATAGCAAAAACAAACTAGGTTTTGTGTTAGGAACCTATAGAAAACACATGTTTGATCCTAGCTTACATGAGCTACGGGCAAAGTGTAATGCTATTGTGTTGGCTTGGATAATAAACACTGTGGCCACAAATTTACTTAGTTCTGTGATATATGCTTCTGATGCCCACAAGGTTTGGAAAGACCTTCGAGAGAGGTTTGACAAAGTTAATGCATCTAGATCTTTCTACCTACATAAAGAAATTGTGAAGCTAACACATGGTTTGTTATCTGTGTCTGAGTATTTCTCAAGACTTAGATGACTATGAGGCTTTAATTCCTCCTCCCTCGTGTGGCTGTCCAGAGTCCAAACAAAATGCAGAGCATTATCAACTTCTAAAGTTGTATCAATTTCTTACTGGACTGAATGACTCTTATGATAATGCTACGGACCAGATTCTTATGACCAGACCAGTACCTAATATAAATCAGGCATATGCAATGATCATTAATATGGAGAGTCAGAGGAGAAACAATGATACTGTTGGTGTTGGTGATCCTACAACTTTGCTGAGTAACAAAACATCTGCTGGTAGTTGTAATCGTGGTTATAAGCCTAGAAACAACTTTGGAAAGTCATATCTTCAATGTTACTTCTGTCATTTTAAAGGTCACACTAGAGATAGATGCTATGAGCTTCATGGATATCCCATTGATTTTAGAGGAAATAAATGAGGGGGAGGTACTCCTGATTCCAGAGGTGCATATGCACATAATGCTTGTACAACCTCTAATTCACCTAATCCACAAGGAGGTACTGCTAGTGTGGTTCCATCTCATGCTTCAGTAGCTGGTGCTTCTTCGACATCTAGTACTCCTTTAGCACCTTTCTTCACTCAGGATCAATTCAATCAGATACTGCAGATGTTGAACAAAGGAAAGCAGGTTGAAACTATGACTAATTTTGCAACAATGAATACCACAGGTAATATAACAGCTTTTATATCGTATCTAATGCGCAGTAATTGGATCATAGATACAGGTGCTGCTAATCATATGGCTCATAATCTGAATCTGCTGAGCAATATTAAGAAACTATCAAATAGTAACAAAAATTCAGTTCAACTTCCTAATGGTGGAAAGGTAAATATTAGCCACACTGCTGATCTCTCATTGTTCAAGGATAAATCAGTATACCAAGTACTCTATATTCCAGTTTTCAAGTTCAGTATGATGTCAGCGTCAAAGGTTACAAAAGAGTTAAGATGTTTGGTAACCTTCTTTCTTGATTTTAGCATATTTCAAGAGCTCTTCACTGGCAAGGCGATAGGGATTGGTAAAGAGGAGCACGGTCTCTACATTCTGAAGCACAAGGAATAGGATGATCCCAGGAAGATGTTAGATCTTGGGCATTTTCATTTTATTCTTCTTGTAAATACATTGTTAGTGAGCAAAATAGAAACAATGATAGTGCAGCAAATAAGAATTCTACTGAGAATCTGGATGATACTTTCTTGTGGCATAAGAGAATAGGTCATGTACCTTTAAGAGTTCTGAAGAAGATAGGAAGCTTGAATAATGCTCAGTTGAAGGAGTATTTTTGTACTATGTGTCCTGTTTCTAAGCAAATCATAATTTTTTTTTCTCTTAGTAATGCTTATTCTAATAATTTATTTGATGATATACATGCTGATGATTGGGGGCCATATAGAGTGCCTGCTCATAATGATATGAGGTATTTCATGACCTTGATGGATGACTACTCAAGGTTTATCTGCCTATTCATAATGAATGATAAGGCAGAATCTATTGTGATCTTGAGAAATTTTTTGTTGCTGGTCAAAATCAGTTCAACAGTAGTGTTAAGTGCCTAATGTCAAGCAATGGAACTGAATTCTTTAACAAATAGATCACATGTCTATTATAAGAGCATGGCATAGTTTATCAAAGTTCATGTGTATACACCCCTCAACAAAATGGCAGAGTTAAAAGAAGACATTGGTCCATTCTTGATAGGGCTAGGGCCTTGAGGTTTCAGGGCTTTGTCCCAACGCACACGCAAGTATACGTGGTCGACAAGTAATGTAGGATTTTGAGTCCAGATATCGTACCCACAGGGACTTATATCAACTACTTACTAACACACTAATATTGTTAGTCAATCAAGCAAAATTCAAGTTTAATAGTTTGATTACGCTAAACTACAACCTTGAGTTATAACTATATTATCAAATAACTAATTAATTATTGTTTAATTAATAGAGACAAGTATTCCAGGGTTGTGATTAATTTACCAATCTTATTGTGTTCTAATTAACTCTCCTTATCATATAATTCACTCATGGCTGCTAATTAATCGATAAGTATTCTCATAGCCTTCTCCCGAAGTACTACTCGCATATTCTCAATAGACCAACGCCTATATTTCTATGGAATCAATCTATTAAGAACGCAATAAGATCACGATATTTAATTAAGCACGGTGATTAGGTATATTCCTATCCTAACCACGAGTCCGCCCCCTTAAAGGTTAAGATCATGCCTTCTTCAACTCTTCTCTAATCTAAACACGGATTTCCCAAGCATAGCATAGATAGTAAATGGAACCTAACTGTTGGCCAGACAATTAAGCAATTAAATACAGAATTGAGGAAACAATCATATATTAGTGAATTATAATCACGGTAAAGTTAATATCAAACAATAATATTCATGGCTAATCACAACCACAGAACAATGGGTGATTATCCACTCATGATCTAATCAAACCAAAGTATAAGTTTTGAAACAATTGTAAAATACTAGAAAAGATTTAAGAAACTAAGAATTCTTGCTTCCTCCTGATTCCGTTGTGTGTTTTTGCTCCAAAATCACCTCTCTTACTCTAAAATTAGGTTTAGACTTTTTTATATACGTGTTGGGGAGGTGTAGGGCCGAAAATAACCGTGTCCCGGGCAAAATAAGAGAGCTCTGCGTCATTGGCGCACACGCAAGTATACGCGGTCGACAAGTAATATAGGATTTTGAGTCCAGGTTATCGTACCCACAGGGACTTAATTTGACTACTTACTAACGCACAAATATTGCTATTCAATCAAGCAAAAATTCGAATTCAATATATTGATTAGTCTAAACTACAGGTCTAAATTATGACTAGATTATCAAAGAACAAATTAAGTGTAGTTCAATCAATAGAGACAAATATTCCAGGGTTGTGATTATTTCACCAATCCTATTGTATTCTAATTAACTTCCCTTTCATATAATTCACTTATGGTTGCTAATTAATCGATAAACGTTCTCATAGACTTCTTCCGAAGTACTACTCGCCTATTCTCAATAGATTAACACCTATATTCCTATCCTAACCACGAATCCGCCCCCCTTTAAAGGTTAAGAATATGCTTTCTTCAATTCTTCTCTAATCTAAACATAGTTTTCCCAAACATAGCATAAATAGTTGATAGAACCTAATTGCTGGCCTAACAATTAAGCAATTAAACATAGAATTGAAGAAACAACCATATAATCATGAATTATAATCAAGAAATCGTTAACTTCGAACAACAATGTTCATGGCTAATCACAACCCCAGAACAAGGGGTGATTAGCCACTCATGATAAAAGTAATCAAAAAATAAAGTATTGAATAAACATTAAAAATACTAGACAGGACGAAGAACTGAGAATCGATGCTTCCGTGCGATGTTCTGTTGTGTTTTTGCCTCCCAAATCACGTTCTATCCCTTCCTCTTGGGTTTAGATGTGTTTATATAGGTGTTGGGAAGGGGTAGGGTCAAAAATAGACAAATCCTAGACGAAATAGGCAAGTTCCCGCCATCGGCGCCGTGGGTGGCGCCTGGCGCCCACCAGGGCGCTGCGTCCAGTAGCCCTTCCAGAACATACTGCCTTCAGCGCCATAGGTGGCGCCAGGCGCTGCCTCTGGCGCCCACTGCTCCTTCGCCCGTTTTTGTCTCGTTTTGGCTTATTTCTTGCTCGTTTCGCTCCCGGATTGCTCCCGACTCATTCTTACACATAAAAACACTTTAATTTAACATGAATCGTAGTAATTAACATCCCAATTTCATAAAACAATGGCAAAATATGAAGTGATTTACTTAGAAATATATATCTTTTACACAAAACATCAACATCCCACACTTAGACTCTTGATCACCCTCGAGCAATGGGATTATTTACCAACTTCCCAACCACATACACTTTATATCATCACGAAGCATTCGACTTTTCAACCAAATCATACTCTTGAACATAATCAACACTGGCAAGTAAGCCTGAACACACAATTAGTCCATATTCTTCCCGTAAAGTCTACTCAAGCATAATAACTCAATATAATTCAACAACCCAAATGTCACCACCCAATCCTCAAAAGCCGACTCGCAACCATTAAGCAATCTCAATACATACACTTACCTAACAAGATAATTTACAACATTACCAATCGATCATGAAATCATGTGCCCTTACCACAATCCGAAGAGTGAACATAGATTAATTATATCACACAAATTGAACAAAATGCCCTCACTCTCACATAGAACTCATATGCTTCCCGTAATAGTACCATAGGCTTGCCCGTTGTGTAGATCTCTACTAATTTAAGTTAGTCAAATCTAAGATCAATTAGGACTTTTAAGGTTGTAATGTAGGCTAGGGGAGGGGTAGGATGTATTTAGTAATAGTGACTAGTCCTCATAAGCACTTAACACACTACATTCACAGTTCTAGCACTTTTCTTTTTCAATCACTTCACTTGTCTCATATACGCCGCCTTCCTTTTTCAATTAAGCACTTCTATCATTCCACTAGTACAAATCAATAGGAGGTGTTTTCTATATATTTTTTCACTAACATTTTTCTAATATTTTTCTTTCTTTCTTTTTTTATTTTTTCGTTTTTTCCTTTTTCTTTCTTTTTTTGTTTCACACTCCATATAATTACTCATCAGCTAGTGACTCTTAAATTCAACTTCAGTGCACCGACAAGTCCTTTCACGGTTCTCCTCATAGGCAAGACAATCCCCAACGTCTACCCTTACTTCTTTTAGCGACTAAGTGCCTTAGGAGGTAACGGTTCAAATAAGGTTTAATTCAAGAACAAAATAAGGGAATGGCTTGTAATGTAGGTACCAAAGAAAAAGGCCTATAGGCTCAAAGGGGCTAGCAAAGGATGATTTTATATTCGATGTGACAGGCACATCCATAGACAAACAAGAAAACGCCTATATCATTTCTTATATTAGTCTAACTTACAATTTCGTTTCAATTAACACATAGGGCAAGTTCTAGACTACACAGGATAGCACAAAGAATCAAAAACCTTACTCACACATTGCACATGACTCAATCACGACGGTTCTGTTCAAATTTCAAGTCAAGCAAGCATACATTACTGAGAAAATTAAGCACTATTACACTATATGGTGTACAAGTCAACCATTGAGAAGAGGCGTCACAACTTAGACGGTTTTCCTTTTTTTTTTCTAAGGCTTACAATTCAACTCAACGGGAAAACACTCATGTGTCATAGCCTAATGTGCCAGCATCAACCATGTCAATAAGTATCTCAACATAACTCAGTTCTTTTCTAAAATAGTCCTACGAAGAAATTAAATTGCCCGGTTCGAACTACATCCTTGGAAAAGAACCGGTGCCTTAAAAAAAATCAAGGAATATTACCTAACTATCCTACAAATAAAATAAAATCTTTTTGTTGTTTTTAAACAAACTTTATCCCTCAAGAAAATGATCCATCGTCGGGAAAAATCTGAAAATATATATATATTTTTTTTTGTTTTTATTTTTTCTGGTTTTTTTTTTTAATATTATAACAAACAAAACTGTTAAGAGAACAAAAATAATAATAATAATAATACCCTAAAAGAAACTGAAAAATTAAAACTAGCAAAATACATAATATAAAGTCACACACACACAATTTACACAAAACATACAACACCAATACAGGTAGTTTGCCCATCCCACACTTAAATAATGCATAGTCCCCGATGCATTCAAAATATGTAAAACAAAGTAGGGTGAGAAGAAACTCCCTATCAATCCGTGCCGGTTTCTGCGGAATCCAATTCAAAAGGCACCATCGCCATTGGTCCGGTTGCGCCATCGTCATCATCCCCCTCGGTATCCTCTGGTGGATGCACAGGACTGCCAGGTGCAATCTCTAACATCTCCTTTGAAGCGCTGGGATAGATCATCTCGCAGGTGCATGCGCTCTTCATCAGTGATGCCGGTTCTTCTCATGAGCAAATTGAGAGCGTCATATATATACTTGTTGAAGTTTTCTTCACGCTCCAATCGAGCCGCTGGGGTGAGCTTGGCCGACGTTTCCATGACGGCGATGATATCCATTAGCCCTGCTGGTGCCTCCACAACCTCATCGTGCCCGGGGTATTCGAGCACTCCCAAAAACTGCATATACTGTGTGAGAAGATTTTCGAAGAATAACCACCGAATCTGCCGCCCGAATCTGGTGCGGGCCATTTCGTTGAGCATAATCTCAGCGATGTTGATAGGTCAGCGGGTCATAAGTGAGAAGATAAGACACACTCTAGCTCGAGTGCAGTCACTGCTGTGCTCAGCAGGCATCAGTCTGGCCTGCACAAAGTTCTTCCATACCTTGGCAGTGTTGTTGAAATCTGCCCTCACCATGGAGAGATTGATGTTTCCCTGCTTCCTCAGCCATTTTGCATTTGAATCGATGCCACACAAGGTGTGACGTATCAGCTCATATGGAGCACTCTGAATGAGGCGTTGCAGTCTCCGTGGGTCGGCATTTTCAAGCCCTAGATAGTCGCACAGCGCTTCTCTACCCATTGGCACATCGATCCCTCGAACATGGGAGGTAGAGCTATGATGGTTCCAGTTGGCATAAAGTTCACGGACCAGACTCAGATTGGCCGGCCCCGGGCAGTCCAGAAATTTTTCCATCCATGAAACACGCAGTCTGGCGAGTACGTCTGGGAACCTCCTTTCTAAAGCGGTTTTGTTAATGCCCATCTCTGAAACATAGCGCCCTGTTGGCACAAAGTTCCGATACCACACAGCAGCAGCGTCATTGACCAACTCCAATCGAGGACGAGGCCTGGATGGGACTCGTTGCGAGCTCTCATCCACCTGCTTTCCCTTGGACTGTCTCGAGGAGCCCTCTCCCTGTTTTTGCTTTTTCGGAACAGGCGAAGTTGCGGAGGATTTTCCAATACCCTTCCCTTTAGTAACGTCGTCACGGGCCATGATTTCCTGCAACACGAGCAAATATGAAAGTGAGCAAAGTGTAATTCATATACCGTAAGTACAACGTCATTAATGGACCCCACACTTAAACTCTAAGAATAAAAGCAAGTGTTTCAATACAAACTATGGGTACTCAAGACTTTCCCATGTGTCAAAATAAATAGTGGTCATGGCGACATGAATAGGTGATAACGACAATGAAAGGTAAAAGCTCGGCACTTTCTATGCTAATGCTAGATTATACTTATACGAAGCTAACTTACACAATTATACAACATACATATACAAGAGTAATGGCGTAAGAAGATATGCGACATCCAAGTCCTACCCCTCAACGTGTAAAAGTCTCTCGAGATACCCCACACTTAGTTCAAACGCATATACAAGTGTTTGCGGTTACTCAGACTTCACTGGTGCACAAAAATTCTCATTCAAGCATTTAAACAAACAGATTGTGGGCATGTAATGTGGTCTTCAATTTTAACAATGGTGAAGTATAGTGGCCCTCCCGAGTTTTACAGGGTAGAGGGAATTCTAGTTTACTACTCCGATAACAAGAAGAACCATTCAATTTTTCGCAAAAACAACAAACTACTATGAAAGTGTCAAGAGAAGAAGAAGATATGGGGGTTGGGAACATGAACACACACACTAAAATATAATACATTGAGGAAAAGAAAAGAAAAGAGAGAACGAAGAAGAAGAAGAAGAAGAAGAAGAAGAAGAAGAAGAACACATACCTGAGGATGGAGATACGAGAGAATAAAAAATCTAAAATTTTTTTTAATGAAGAAGAAGAAGAAGAAGAACGCGCGGCAGAGGAGGGTTTTTTTTTTCTTTTCTGTTTTGTGTTGTTGTGTGTTACAAACGGGTGGGTTGGGGGATATAAATGGGTATTAATGTTAGTGAAAAATGGGTCCGTGGGTCGGGTTATCGGGTATGGGTCAAAAAAATAAAGAAGAAAAATACTTACCTGGACCCCCCAAGCTGGCGCCCGGCGCCCTCCCTGGTGCTGGGGTCTTGGACTTCACTGCCTTTGGCGCCACAGGCAGCGCTGGGCGCTGATATCCGCTTCTCCCTCTCTCTTTTTTTTTTTTTTTTGTATATATCACTTATATGTCTTACAACATTACATCTAATACTTGGATACATCAATTATATTCCCCTATCTAGTCTAAAAGAATAAAATAAGAAGTTAAACTAATAAAACAATAAAAATTGGGTTGCCTCCCAACAAGCGCCTGATTTAACGTCGCGGCACGACTAAAATTTTGCTTATTCGTTGGTGAGCACAACCTTGGTTTTCTCCCGGTTAATCAAACCTCCCCAATAGTGCTTAACTCTTTGACCATTTATCAAAAAATTTCGCTCGCTATTCAAAGCACGCAGTTCAATCGCACCATACGGAGTGACCCTCACCACTTCAAATGGGCCTGACTATCTGGATTTAAACTTTCCAGACAATAACCTTAATCTTGAATTGAATAATAATACTTGTTGGCCCGGTTCAAAATGGTGTGGCTTGATATGCTTGTGGTGCCATCTTTTTCTCTTCTCTTTATATAACTTGGCATTCTCGTATGAGTATAGCCAAAACTCATCTAATTCATTCAACTGCATAAGCCGTTTCTCGCCCGCAGCCTCAAAGTCCATATTCAGCTTTTTGATTGCCCAATATGCTTTATGCTCCAATTCAACCGGCAAGTGGCATGCTTTTCCATAAACCAATTTATAGGGGGACGTTCCAATTGGTGTTTTGTATGCTGTCCTATATGCCCAAAGAGCATCATCCAGCTTTAAAGCCTAATCCTTCCTGTTTACGCTCACCATCTTTTCTAGAATTTGCTTGATCTCCCGATTTGACACCTCAGCTTGGCCTCTTGTCTGGGGGTGATATGTTGTAGCAACCTTGTGGCGAACCCCATATTTTGCTAGAAAGTTATTCAATAGTCGATTGCAAAAGTGAGTTCCTTCATCGCTGATTAGTGCCCCTGGAGTCCCAAATCTGGAGAATATATTCTTTTTCACGAACGCAGCTACTACCATTGCATCATTTGTAGGCAAAGCAATTGCCTCCACCTATTTCGACACATAATCAACGGCCAGCAGAATATATTTGTTCCCTCTGGAAGGTGAAAACGGTCCCATAAAGTCTATCCCCCAAACATCAAAAAGTTCAACTTCTAAAATGTTATTTAGAGGCATCTCCTGCTTCCATGTGATTGTTCTCGTTCTCTGGCATTGATCGCACTTTTTAACAAATGCATGAGCGTCTTTGAACAAAGTTGGCCAAAATAGACCGGACTGTAGTATCTTAGCTGTTTTTCTGTCTCCTCCATGATGCCTCCATAAGGTGAGGCGTGACAATTATGCAGTACTGAATCCACTTCTTCTTCCGGAATACATCTCCTCAGTAACTGATCAGCACACTGCTTGAATAAATAAGGTTCATCCCGGTAGTAGAAATTTACATCATGCAAGAACCTTTTTCTGGCTTCAGTCTTGATTTCAGGAGGAAGTACACTGCTCACCAAATAGTTTACCCAATCAGCGTACCATGGGGAAGAATCATGAGTGATAGCAAAGAGATGTTCATCGGGGAATACTTCTTTAATCTGTCCATCTTCCTCTACGTGATCATGATTTTCCAAGCGGGATAAATGGTCAGCTACTTAATTTTCTGTCCGCTTTCGATCTCGGATTTCCACATCAAATTCATGCAACAATAATACCCAGCGCATTAATCTAGCTTTAGACTCTTTTTTTGTAAATAGGTACCTGATCGTTGCATGGTCGGTGTGGACTATGACTTTTGTTCCCACCAAGTACGCTCGGAATTTCTCGAAGGCCCATACTACTGCTAACAACTCTTTCTCTGTGGTAGTGTAATTTTGTTGTGCATCATCGAGAGTTTTGCTTGTATAGTAGATGGAGTAGAACACCTTGTCCTTCCGCTGTCCCAACACTGCCCCAATGGCCAGGTCACTTGCATCACACATAAGTTCGAATGGTAAAAACCAATCCGGTGCTACGATGATAGGAGCAGTCACTAACTTCTTCTTAAGCTCTTCAAAAGCCTTGAGACAGGACTCATCAAATTTGAAAGATACATCCTTTTCGAGCAACCTGCACAAAGGAGTGGCAATTTTAGAAAAATCTTTAATAATCCGTGGAGGTAATTTTTCAACCGCCTCCACTTTAGCTTTATCCACTTCAATATCGGCGCTGGATATCTTGTGACCCAAGACAATGCCTTCTTGCACCATAAAGTGGCACTTTTCCCAATTAAGCACCAGATTTGTTTCTTCGTAGCGGGCTAGCACCTTGCTTAGGTTCTTCAAGCAGTCATCATAAGAAGACCCAAAAACTGAAAAAGCATCCGTGAATACTTCCACGAATTTATCCACCATATCGGTAAAAATAGCCATCATACATCTTTGGAATGTTACTGGTGCATTGCATAGTCCAAATGGTATTCGCTTGAAGGCGAAAGTGCCATAAGGGCAAGTAAAGGTAGTCTTCTCTTGATCTTCTGGGCATATGACAATTTGGTTGTATCCCGAGTAGCCATCAAGGAAACAGTAGTATTCATGCCCGGCTAACCTGTCGAGCATTTGATCAATGAATGGGAGTGGGAAGTGGTCTTTCCGAGTCGCTTTGTTGAGCTTTCTATAATCAATTCATACTCTCCATCCCGTAATAGTTCGAGTAGGGATTAACTCATTCTTCTCATTCTCTACGACAGTCATTCCACCCTTTTTAGGCACACACTGGACTGGGCTGACCCAATCGCTGTCAGAAATGGGAAAAATGATACCCGCGTCGAGCAATTTTATGACTTCCTTCTTCACCACTTCTTTCATTATAGGATTAAATCTCCTTTGCTGCTCTACACTGGGGCGGTGTCCATCCTCTAGAAAAATTTTATGCATGCAAAAAGATGGACTAATCCCCTTGATGTCTGCTATGGTCCACCCAATTGTCTTTTTATATTCTCGAAGGACTCTAAGCAATTTCTCTTCTTGCGTGCTGGTCAAGCTAGACGATATAATTACTGGCAACGTCTCATAATTTCCCAAATAAGCATAGCGCAGATGCGCTGGAAGTGGCTTGAGTTCTAGCCTCGGTGCTTCCTCAATAGACGGCTTGGGAAGGATCAGAGTGACAGGCATCTCCAATTCTTCAAATTTTCTGAACCCCTGAATATAATTGCAAGACATGTCCAGTACTTGCTCGATTTCTCCCATCATATCATCATCATTAAATTCCATATCCCCAATCAATATTCGTTCAATAGGATCAACTGGGCTCATGTAAGGCACTAATGATGCGGAAGCATTCTCCACCACCGAGATCATTGATAATTCCTCATAATGGGTTGGCAGCCGGAGTGCTTTGTAAACGTTGAATACTTCTTCTTGATCACCCACTCTGATTGTCATTTTACCTTCGCAGACATCAATAATGGTGCGGTTTGTAGCTAGGAATGGACGCCCCAAATTAAATGGGACGTCCTGATCTGGCTCGTAATACAGGATGATGAAATCAGCAGGAAATATGAATGAGCCAACTTGGACCAGTTTGTCTTCAATCACTCCCTCCGGATGAGCCAGGGAGCGATCAGCCAACTGTAATATAATTATTGTTGGGCGTGGGTCACCCAACCCCAACTGTTTGAATACTGAGAGCGGCATCAAGTTTATACTTGCTCCAAGATCACATAAAGCTCTTCCTACGGCATGTTTCCCAATAGAAATTTGAATGGTGAAGCTACCCGAATCATTCAATTTCTGTGGTAGCTTACCTTGGATTCTTGAACTACACTCCTCGGTGAGTACCACAGTCTCGAACTCAGTCAACCTCCTTTTATTAGCCACAATATCCTTGATATACTTTGCATATTTAGGCACCTCTTGCAATATATCGACCAACGGAATATTGATTTGTACCTGCTTCAAAATGTCAAGGAACTTTTTGTACGCCTCATTATCCCTTAGTTTTTGTAATCTTTGTGGAAATGGAGGTGGTGGCCTTGCAACCAGTTGTGGGGGTTGCTTAGCTCCTGCCTCTTCAGCCAGCTTCTCAGTTTCCTTGGCTTTCTCTGCTGTTGCCTCTATGGTGGTCGGCTTTTCATTAAGAGTCACCTGCTTCTTCTTTTTAGATTCTACCTCTTCCATTTTTCTCCCGTTTCTCAATGATACAGCATTAAGGGCTGCCCTTGGGTTCACTTCAGTGTCACTGGGTAGAGCTCCAGCTGGTCTAGTATTTTGAGCCCCGGCCAGCTGTCCCAATTGGCGCTCTAGATTCCTCACTGTTGTGGTGAGGGTTTGGTATTCTGTTCTGAACTGTTTATTGTCTTGCACCAGCTGCTTCAACAATTCATTTGTATTTTCTTCTGCCTGTTGAGGTTGCCTTTGCGGTTGATTATAATTTCCTTGCGGTCTAACATGATTCTGATTCTATTGATGTCCACCCCATGAAAAGTTGGGATGATTCCTCCTATTCGGATTGTAGGTGTTCCCATATTGAGTATTTTGATTCAATGCCATAATATATAGATTCTGGATTTGTGGGGCACATGTCACTTGTATGGTTGTCACCACACATCTCACGGCACAATGATATCTGTTGTACCTGTTGTCTCGGTTGCACCTGTTGCATCGTCATTCTGTTCATTTGATTGGCCAGTTTTGCCATCTCTTCTCTCATAGCTGCAAGGTCATCCAGTTCGATCAACCCAGCTCCCTTTGGTTTAATTGCTCTGCGTGAGTCACCATCCATTTGCCAATTATGATCATTAGCTGTGAAATTGTTCAGCAGGAGTTGGATTTCGCTATAGCGTTTGGCCATGCAACTGCCTCCACAAGCTGAGTTGAGATTCATTTTTGAAGCCTCATCTAGCCCATCAACAAAAGTATGTCCCAGAACCTCATCCGTCTGGCAATGATGTGGACAATCCCTAAGCAGCTTCTTATATCTTTCCCATAATTGCCGAAGAGTTTCTCCTTCACGTTGTTTGAATCCCAGAATCTGGCTTCTTAGTGACTTTGTCTTTTTTGTTGGAAATAATTTAATTAGGAATTTTCTGGCTAGGTCATCCCATGTGTAGATAGAATTTGCAGGCTCCTTTTGCAGCCATTCCTTTGCTTCCCCCAACAGTGAAAAGGGAAACAATGTCAACCTCACATAATCTTTGGAAACGTTAGGATAATTGTATGTATCTGTGATTTCCAAGAAATTCTGAATGTGCCTCTGCGGATCTTCATGAGACAGTCCCACATACTGCCCTGTAGATTGGATCAGCTGCACCATATATTGTTTTAGTTCAAAGTGCCCCGTGATTTCAGGTTTGACAATTGCCTGAGTCATTTTGGCAAGATTGGGTCTTGCAACTTCAATCACCGCTCGTTCAGCATTACCCGCCATCTCAATTGGCTGTGGTTGAACTACAATGTCCAACTCTCTGTTAATTCTAGTTCTGGCTTCTATCTCCCTGCTTACTCTGTGTAGTGTGTGTTCAATTTCTTGATTGAAAGGAAGAAGATTGTTTGCGCTTCTACTCCTCCGCATTCAATAGAAGAGCCTGTGTCAACGCAAACAACGTAAGCCGATAAGTAAAACTTGAACAAATAACAAATATATTGATTAAGTCGGTAAAGTAACAGATTTTTAAGTCCCCGGCAACGGCGCCAAAAACTTGTTGCTCCCTAACGCACACGCAAGTATACGCGGTCGACAAGTAATATAGGATTTTGAGTCCAGGTTATCGTACCCACAGGGACATAATTTGACTACTTACTAACGCACAAATATTGCTATTCAATCAAGAAAAAATTCGAATTCAATATATTGATTAGTCTAAACTACAGGTCTAAATTATGACTAGATTATCAAAGAACAAATTAAGTGTAGTTCAATCAATAGAGACAAATATTCCAGGGTTATGATTATTTCACCAATCCTATTGTGTTCTAATTAACTTCCCTTTCATATAATTCACTTATGGTTGCTAATTAATCGATAAACGTTCTCATAGCCTTCATCCGAAGTACTACTCACCTATTCTCAATAGATTAACACTTATATTCCTATGGAATCAATCTATCAAGAACGCAATAAAAATACGATATTCAATTAAGCATGGTGATTAAGTATATTCCTATCCTAACCACGAATTCGCCCCCCTTTAAAGGTTAAGAACATGCTTTCTTCAATTCTTCTCTAATCTAAACATAGTTTTCCCAAACATAGCATAGATAGTTGATAGAACCTAATTGATGGCCTAACAATTAAGTAATTAAACATAGAATTGAAGAAACAACCATATAATCATGAATTATAATCAAGAAATCATTAACTTCAAAACAATGTTCATGGCTAATCACAACCCCAGAACAAGGGCTGATTAGCCACTCATGATAAAAGCAATCAAAATATAAAGTATTAAAATACTAGACAGGATGAAGAACTGAGAATCGATGCTTCCGTGCATGTTCCGTTGTGTTTTTGCCTCCCAAATCACGTTCTATCCCTTCCTCTTGGGTTTAGATGTGTTTATATAGGTGTTGGGAAGGGGTAGGGTCGAAAATAGCCAAATCCTAGACAAAATAGGCAAGTTCCCACCATCGGCGCCCTGGGTGGCGCCAGGCGCCCACCAGGGCGCTGCGTCCAGTAGCCCTTCCAGAACACACTGCCTTTAGCGCCACAGGTGGCCCCAGGCGCTGCCTGTGGCGCCCACTGCTCCTTTACCCGTTTTTGTCTCGTTTTGGCTTAATTCTTGCTCGTTTCGCCCCCAATTGCTCCCGACTCATTCCTACACATAAAAATACTTTAATTTAACATGAATCGTAGCAATTAACATCCTAATTTCATAAAACAAAAGCCAAATATGAAGTGATTTACTTAGAAATATATATCTTTTACACAATAGCTACTCCCCAATCTCTACCCTTACTTCTTTTAGCGACTAAGTGCCTTAGGAGGTAAAGGTTCAATCAAGATTAAATCAAGAACAAAATAAGGGTATGGCTTGTAATGTGGGTACCAAAGAAAAGGTCTATAGGCTCAAAGGGGCTAGCAACAGACAATTTTATTTCGATGTGACAAGCACATCCATGATCAAAAAAGAAAATTGCCTACGTCATCTCCTAGATTAGCCCAACTTACAATTTCTCTTCAATTAACATGGGGCAAGTTCTAGATTACACAGGATAGCACAGAGAATCAAAAGTCCTTACTCACACGTTGCATATGACTTAATCGAGACGGTTCTGTTCAACTCTCAAGTCAAGCAAGCACACATAATTGAGAAAATTAAGTAATATTACACTATGTGGCATACAAGTCAAACAACTGAGAAAAGGCGTCACAAAATAGGCGGTTTACTTTACTTAGGCTTAACAATTCAATTCAAATAAACGGGAAAACAGACTATATGTCATAGCCTACTATGCCAGCATCAACCATGTCAATGAGTATCTCAAAACGACTCAGTTTCTTCCTAAACTACTCCTACCAAGAAACTAAATTGCCCGATTCGAGCTACATCCTTGGAAAAGAACCGGTACCTTAAGAAAAACCAGGGAATACTACCTAACTATCCTAAAAAAAAATTAAAATAAAATAAAAATCTTTTTGTTGTTTTTAAACAGACTTTATCCCTCAAGAAAAAGATCCATCGTCGAGAAAAATCTGTGCTTTTTCAAAAATTGTTATACACTAAAAAGTAGTTTATACACTAAAAATAATAACAATACAACTATTAAACATAATAACAATACAACTATTAAACATAATAACAATACAACTATTAAAAAGACCAAAATAAAACTAGTTCATACATGATATACATTCACAATACAGGTATTTCGCCCACCCCACACTTAAACAATGCATAGCCCTCAATGCATGCAAACATGTAAAACAGAGTAGGGTGAGAAGAAAACTCCCTGTCAATCAGTGAAGGCGTCCTCAGTATCCGATCCGAAGGGCACCATAGCCATCGGCCCGGTAGCACCATCGCCATCCTTATCCTCTGTATCCAAGCCTTGGGCAGTGTTGGCGTCCTCCGACCGGTGAACGGGGCTGCCAGGTGCAATCCCCAACATCTCCTTGGATGCGCTGGATAAGTCATCTCTCAAGTGCATGCGCTCCTCGTCGGTCACGTCGGCCCTGCTCATGAGCAAGTTTAAAGCGTTATAGATATACCTGTTAAAGTTCTCTTCTCTCTCCATTCGAGCAGCTGGGGTGAGTTTGGACGATGTCTCCATAACCGAGGTGATTTCCATGAGCCCTGTCGGTGCCTCCACAACCTCATCGTGCCCGGGGTACTCGGGTACTCCGCGAGACCTCATATACTGAGTCAGTAGATTGCCGAAGAAGAACCGCCGAATCTGTCGCCTGAACCTGGTGCGGGCCATCTCGTTGAGCATGATCTCAGCGACATTAATGGGTCGGCCGATCATCAGGGAGAAGATGAGACACACTCTGGCGCGAGTGTAATCACTGCTGTGCTCTGCAGGCATTAGTCTTGCCTGCACAAAGTTCTGCCAAACCTTGGCAGTGTTGTTGAAATCTGCACGAACCATGGAGAGATGTATATTACCTTGATTCCTTAGCCACTTAGCATTCGAATCGACGCCATACAGAGTGTGACGTATCAGCTCATATTTTGGACTTTGGATTAGGCGCTGGAGTCTGCTTGGGTCGGCATTCTCAACCCCTAAATAGTCGCACAAATCTTCCCTGCCCATCGGCACATCCTTTCCTCCGACAAGTAAGGTGGAGCTGTGATAATTCCAATTTGCATAAAGCTCACGTCCCATACTCAGGTTCGTAGGCCCCGGGCATACCAAGAATTTGTCCATCCTTAAGGCTCGCAGTCTGGCAAGCACATCTGGGAATTTCCTCTCTAAGGCGGTGGTGTTAATTCCCATCTCAGAGACATATCTTCCCATTGGCACAAAGTCCTGATGCCAAGCAACAGCAGCATCATCTACCAAATCCAAGCGAGGCCTCGGCCTTGATGGCACTTGCTGAGTTCCCTCGGCAGCTTACTTCCCTTTTGATGGCCTGGAAGAGCTCTCTCCCTGTTTTCGCTTTTTGGTTACCAGCGAGGTAGTGGAGGATTTTCCAATGCTTTTCCCTTTGCTAATGTTGTCACGTGCCATAGTATCCTGCAACACGAGTAAACATGAATGTGAGCAAAGTTCAAGACATATGTCGTAGGTTGGCATGCAAGTCGTCAATTTACCCCACACTTAAAACCGAACATACAATTACAAGTATTGCAACGCAAAAACTATTGGTACTCATGACTTCCCCATGCGACACAATAATGATTGATCATGGCAACGTTGTCAATAAGGGCAACTAAAGGCATAAGCTCGGCACCTTTCACAAATTCTAAATTATGCTAATTTAAGCTAACTCACAAAATTTTACAACATACATATACACAAATAATGGTGTAAGAATATGTTCGGCATCAAAGTCATATCCCCCAACTTCTAAAGTATCCCGAGACACCCCACACTTATCCCAAAGGCATACACAAGTGCCTTCGGTTACTCAGACTTCACCGGTGCACAAAAATTTTCAGTCAGACATTTAAACAAACACAATGTGGGCATGAAGTGTGTTCTTAGATTTCAAGAATGGCGGAACATGATTGCCCTCCCGATTTTCAATGAAGTAGAGGGAATTCTAGTTTACTACTCCGACTATACATGAAGTACAAAAATTTTGCCAAAACAACACACCACCATAAAAGTGTCAAGAGAATGACGTGAAGGAGAGGGAACTATGTGAAACTAAGGGGGGACTTGTGGTCTTGAGGTTGGGAGTTTGTATACTTTAACATAAAAACAAGAAAAGAAAATAGAAGAGAAGAAGAAGAAGAAGAAGAAGAAGAAGAAGAACATACCTGGAGATTGAGAAGACAGAGGATGAAAAATTGAAAAATTTCCGTGAAGACTAAGGAGAAGAAGATCGCTGGCAGAAGAAGAGAACGTTTGTTTTTGTGTTTGTTGTGTGTTTGGATTCGGGGTGGGTTTGGGAAAAAATATGGGTCTTAATATTAGTGTAACCGGGTATGTGGGTCGGGTATTTGGGTATGGGGTAAGATTAAAACATATTAAATTAAAAAAAAATACTTACCTGAACCCCCCCCAGCTGGCGCCTCGCGCCCTCCCTGGCGCTGGGGGTCTTGGACGTACTGCCTGCAGCGCCGGGCGCTGGCCTGAGCGCTGTTTTTCGGAATTTTTTTTTTTTTTTTTTTTGAATAAACATCCCAATCCCCCGAACCTTATATAAACAATTTACACATCCTACACCATTACATCCACTATTTCTATACCAATACATCAAGTACAATACTCTATCTAATCTAAAAGAATAAATTAAGAAGGTAAACTAGGAAAGCGATAAAAATTAGGTTGCCTCCCAACAAGCGCCTGGTTTAACGTCGCGGCACGACTCAGATTCTCGCTATCAATCTGGCTTGATTTCTATCCTTGGAGCTACCTCAATGGATGGCCTGGGAAGGGTCAGAGTGACAGGCCTTTCCAATTATTCAAATTTTCTGAACCCCTAGAGATAACTGCAGGACATATCCAGTAGTTGCTCAATTTCTCCCATTATTTCATCTTCATTAATTTCCACATCCCCAATCAATACTCGTTCAACAGGATCTACCGGGCGCATGTAAGGCATTAATGATGTGGAATCACTCTCCACCACATAGATCATTGATAATTCTTCATAGTGGGTTGGCAACCTGAGTGCTTTATAAACATTGAACACCTCTTCTTGGTCACCTACTCTCGTCGTCATTTTTCCTTCGCAAACATCAATAATCGCTCGGCCCGTGGCTAAGAATGGACGCCCCAAAATAAATGGAACTTCCTGATTAGGCTCGTAATCCAGGATGATAAAGTCAGCAGGAAATATGAACGAACCCACTTGGACCAATACATCTTCAATCACTCCCTCTGGCTGGGCAAGGGAGCGATCAGCTAACTGTAAGGTAACTGTTGTTGGACGTGGATCACCCAACCCCAACTGTCGGAACACTGATAGTGGCATTAAATTTATGCTTGCTCCAAGATCACATAGAGCTCGCCCAACAGCATGTTTCCCAATTGAAATTTGGATGGTGAAACTACCTGGATCCTTCAATTTCTGAGGCAGCTTACCTTGAATTCTGGAACTGCACTCCTCAGTGAGTGCCACCATCTCAAACTCGGTTAGCCTCCTTTTATTTGCCACAATGTCCTTGATGTACTTTGCATATTTGGGTACTTCTTGTAAGATGTCAACAAACGGAATATTAACTTGCACCTGCTTCAAGATATCAAGGAAATTTTTATATGCGTCATTATCCCTTAGTTTCTGCAATCTTTGAGGGAATGGAGGCGGTGGCCTTGCAACCAATTGTGGGGGTTGCTCAGCCACTGCCTCTCCAGCCGGTTTCTCTGGTTGTCTACCTTTATCTGCTGTTGACTCTATGGTGGTTGGCCTCTCATTAAAAGTCACCTGTTTCCTCTTTTTAGATTCAACTTCTTCCAGTTGTCTCCCGTTTCTCAACGACACGGCATTAAGGGTTGCCCTAGGATTTGCTTCAGTGTCACTAGGAAGAGCTCCAGCTGGTCTAGTATTTTGAGCACCGGCAAGCTATCCCATTTGTCGCTCCAAATTCCTTACTGTTGTGATGAGGGCTTGATATTCGGTCCTGAACTGTTTATTGTCAACCACCAACTGTTTCAACAATTCATTTGTATTCTCTTCCACCTGTTGAGGTTTCTTCTGAGGTTGATTGAAATTTCCTTAGGGTCTATACTGATTCTGGTTCTGCTAATTTCCACCCCATGAGAAGTTAGGATGATTCCTCCAATTCGGGTTATAAGTGTTCCCATATTGGGCATTCTGATTCATTGGCCCCCTGCTCTGCTGTCCCAAATAATATATCGATTTTGGATTCATGGGGCACATGTCAGTCGTATGGCTGTCACCACACATTTCGCAGCATAGAGACATCTGTTGTACCTGTTGCCTCAATTGTACCTGTTGCATTGTCATTATGTTCATCTGCTTTGCCAGTTTTGTCACCTCAGCTCTCATGGATGCGAAGTCATCGAGCTCAATCAACCCGACTGCCTTCTATTTAATTGCCTTGCCTGAATCACCATCTCCTTGCCAGTTATGATATTTGCAGTAAAGTTATTTAGTAAGAGTTGGATTTCGCTATATGGTTTTGCCATGCAACTGCCTCCACAAGCTGAGTCAAGATTCATATTTTAGGCCTCATCTAACCCATCAATAAAAGTATGTCCCAAAACCTCATCAGTCTGACAATGATACGGACAATCTCTAAGCAGCTTCTTGTATCTTTCCCAGGCTTGACGAAAAGTTTCTCCATCCCGTTGTTTGAACCCAAGAATTTGACTTCTCAGTGACTTTGTCTTTTTGGTGGGAAAGAATTTGATTAAAAATTTCCTGGCTAGATCGCCCCACGTGTGGATTGAGTTTGCAGGCTCCTTCTGCAGCCATTCCTTCGCTTCCCCCAATAGTGAAAAGGGGAACAGTGTCAACCTGACATAATCCTTGGAAACGTTCGGATAATTATAGGTATCCTAATTTTCAAGAAATTTTGAATATGCCTCTGCGGATCTTCATGAGACAGACCCACATATTACCCTATAGACTGAATCAGCTGCAGCATATACTGTTTGAGTTCAAAATGCCCTGTGATCTCAGGTTTCACAATAGCCTGAGTCATATTAGCGAGATTGGGCCTTGCAGCTTCTATCACCGCATGCTCTACATTACCTGCCATCTCTATTGGCTGTGGTTGAACTACAATGTCCAACTCTCTTTCTATTCTAGTTCTGGCTTCAACCTCTCTCCTCACCCTGTGAAGTGTCCGTTCAATTTTAGGATCAAAAGGAAGAAGATTGTTTGCTCTTCTACTCCTCCGCATTCAAGAGAAGAGCCTGTGTCAACACAAACAACGTAAATTGATAAGTAAAACTTGAACAAATAAAAAATATAAGCTTAAGTCGGTAAAGTAGCTGATTTTTAAGTCCCCGGCAATGGCGCCAAAAACTTGTTGCTCCTAACGCACACGCAAGTATACGTGGTCGACAAGTAATATAGGATTTTGAGTCCATATATCATACCCATAGGGACTTGATTTGACTACTTACTAACGCACTAATATTGTTAGTCAATCAAGCAAAATTCAAGTTCAATAGTTTGATTACGCTAAACTACAACCCTGAGTTATAACTATATTATCAAATAACTCATTAATTGTAATTTAATCAATAAAGACAAGTATTCCAGGGTTTTGATTAATTTACCAATCTTATTGTGTTCTAATTAACTCTCCCTTTCATATAATTCACCCATGGTTGCTAATTAATCGACAAGTATTCTCATAGCCTTCTCCCCAAGTACTACTCGCCTATTCTCAATAAATCAACGCCTACATTCCTATGGAATCAATCTTTTAAGAACGCAATAAGATCAAGATATTTAATTAAGCACGGTGATTAGGTATATTTCTATCCTAACCACGAATCCTCCCCCCCTAAAGGTTAAGATCATGACCTCTTCAACTTTTCGCTAATCTAAACACAACTTTCCCAAGCATAGCATAGATAGTAAATAGAACCTAACTGTTGGCCAGACAATTAAGCAATTAAACACAGAATTGAGGAAACAATCATATATTAGTGAATTATAATCAAGGTAAAGTTAATGTCAAACAATAATATTCATGGCTAATCACAACCCCAGAACAATGGGTGATTAGCCACTCATGATCTAATCAAACCAAAGTATAAGTTTTGAATCAATTATAAAATACTAGAAAGATTGAAGAAACTGAGAATTCTTGCTTCCTCCCGATTCCGTTGTGTGTTTTTGCTGCAAAATCACGTCTCTTCCTCTAAAATTAGGTTTAGACTTCTTTATATACGTGTTGTGGAGGTGTAGGGCTGAAAATAACTGTGTCCCGGGCAAAATAGGAGAGCTCTGCATCATCGGCGCCCTGGGTAGCGCCAGTCGCCCACCAGGGCGCTGCTTCCAGTGACCCTTCTGCCTTCAGCGCCAAAGGTGGCGCCAGGAGCTGCTTGTGGCGCCCAATTGCTCCCTTGTCCGTTTTTGTTCCGTTTTGGCTTAATTCTTGCTCGTTTCGCCCCCAATTGCTCCCGACTCATTCCTACACATAAAAACACCTCAAATTAACAAGAATTGTAGCATTTAACATCCCACTTTCAAGAAACAAAAGTCAAATGTGAAGCGATATACATAGAAATGTATATACTTTACACTAAACATCATCCCACTCAAATTCTTGGGAGAATGTGTCACAACTGAAGTCTATATTCTCAATGGGCTGCCTGCTATTGTATTGAAGGGTGCATCTCTTTTTGAGAAGTTATTTCACAAGATTCCATCTTTACAATACTTGAGAGCTTTTAGCAGGTCTGTGTTATGCCACTAACCTGAAGAAAACAGATAAATTCTATCCTAGAGCTATTCCTGCTGTTCACTTAGGCTACTCATCAGTTCAGAAGGGTTATGTTCTTTATGACCCGAGTTCTCAACTCTTTTTTATCGCAGAGACGTTGTGTTCAGGGAGGATATTTTTCCTTTCAAACATATAGACACAGTTCCTTCTCCTTTGTTTCCTGTTCTAGAATTCAGAGATGCTGAGGGTCCTACTTTGAATGATATTAGCTCCTTTGGTTCACCATGTCCTTCTCTTAGTCACGCTTCAGCTACTTCTATTACTCATATACCTTCCTTAAATGACCACACTAGTCCATCTATTCAATCTTCACCTCTTCTTCCTTCTACTACTACTCCTGTTTTGAGGAGATCTTCTAGACTGACTAAACCTCCTATCCTTATGGAGGATTATGTAGTTCCGACCAAGCCTTCTTCCTCTCCTCATCCTATATCCCAGTGTGTTACTTATGATCATCTATCACCTGCCTACAGGGCCTTTCTTGTAGCTTATTCAGCTATTGTTGAGCCAAGGTCTTAAAATGAGGCCAAGGCACATCCCAAATGGATTGAGGCCATGAAAGTTGAGATCTCAGCCATAGAAGCTAATCAAACTTGGACCATTGTTGATCTTCCTCAAGGTAAGGTCCCTATAGGGTGTAAATAAGAGTTCAAGGTGAAGTACAAGTCTACTGGTGAGGTTGAGAGGTATAAGGCTCGACTAGTTGCCAAAGGGTATAGTCAACTAGAAGGTTTGAATTACAAGGAGACCTTCTCGCCTGTAGCTAAGATAGTTACTGTGAGATCTGTGGTGGCTTTGGCTGCACCATGTGGTTGGTATATTTTTCTGATGGATGTACACAATGTTTTTCTTCAAGATGATCTCCTTGACTTGTACATGCACATCCCAGATGGCTTTGCCTTCTAGGGGGAGTTACAGTAGAAGCAAAAAGTTTGCAAGCTCCAAAAATAATATATGCTTAAACAAGCTCTCAGATAGTGGAACTTAAAGCTTACCAGTGCATTGACTGACATGGGCTTTGTTCAGTCTTATTATGATTATTCTTTGTTTACGCATAAGGTAGGATGTGATCTTGTAGTTGTGTTAGTATATATGGATGACCTATTGATTACAGAAACTAGCTTAGTACTCATTCAGAAAGTGAGGAAAGATTTACAAGCTATGTTTAAGATGAAGGATCTAGGAGAACTGAAGTACTTCCTTGGTGTTAAGTTCTCTAGATCCAAGGATGGGATTCTGATGAATCAATGAAAGTATGCCCTGAGCTTAGTGTCTGAAATGGAATTAGCAGGCAGTAGAACTACTGCTACTCCTCTTGAGTTCAATCACACGCTCTCCTCTGTGGAACTATATAAGTTTCTACACACTAATGATGGCTCAATTGACAAAGAACTAAAAGATAGAAGCAACTACCAAAGGCTGATTGGCAAACTATTATACCTGACTATGACTAGGTATGATATTACCTTTGTAGTCCAAGTACTTAGTCGGTACATGGATGCTCCTAAGTAGTCTCATATGGATGCAGCCATAAGAGTAGTTAGATATATTAAAGGCACAACACGTCTTGGATTGTTTATGCCAGCAGGTGAAAGCACAAAATTGATAGCATTTTGTGACTTAGATTGGGGAGCATCTGTAGAAACTAGGAAATCAGTAACTGGCTATATGGTGAAGTTTGGAAAGGCCTTGGTGTCCTGAAAATCAAATAAACAAAGTACTGTCTCCAAGAGTTCTGCCGAAGCAGAGTTCAGGATCATGGCATCAACTGTGGCTGAGATCACTTGGTTAATTGGTTGTTTAAGGAGCTTGGAGTGGAAGTAAACTTGCTTGTGCAGCTATTTTGTGACAGCAAACTGCAATTCAGATTGCGGCTCATTCAATATTTCATGAAAGGATAAAACATTTTGATATAGATTGTCACTTTGTAAGAGAGAAGATTCGAGAAGGGCAGATACAAACTCAACATATTGGGACTAAGGATCAATTAGCTGACTTACTTAGAAAAAGCTTGTGCAGACCACAACATGATTATCTGGTGAGCAAGCTGGAAATGAAGAACATATTTCATCCCTCAGCTTGAGGGGGAGTGTGGAGGCACTTAGTTAGAAGCAGTTAAGCAGCAAGAAACCAGATGTCAATGAGCTGGAGTTAGTTAGGATTAAGTTAAATCAAGCTAGTTAGTTAGTTAGTCTTGTGTATAAATACGTGATTGTATTTTCATTTCTAGCCTTGTAGCTCAATATTGAAACAAGTAAGAATGCATTCTCCTTTCTTTGCTTTCCCATTCAGCTCCTCTTTTGCTTGACTCCATGCTTTCCCATTCAGTTCCTCTTTTGCTTGACTCCATAGCTGACCTCCATTAACATATCTTCTCTCTTTCTTTTCTCAGTGGGAGGCTTATGTTGGTTCGCCATCAACTTGCGTCAGTTGTTGGAGCAGGTTACAGCGTAACAAAATATGAGTCCAAGCAGATATTCCAGTGAAGCTTCTCATCTCCTTTTCATCTTATTATTGTACAATTGCCTTTGAGATTAATTAGGGTTATTTAGTCAATCTTGCATATTGGTTGAAAGTCGTGCACAATAATTTGCTTTTTATTACATCTTCTGTTGCTAAAGTTTGCAAACATTTTAAATTATTTCAAGTTGAATTTTCTATAAAATTATCATCAATGCTTGCAGGAACCTTAGAATCTTTAATCATTGACTATGAAATTCTTGTGTATGATAAATAAAAGGAGCAGTGCACTATATGGAGTCTAATTAAGATCTGTGAATGCATTCATATGCACTATATGGTTCTCCAATTGATTATTAGATAATAATGAGTTTTTCTCACAATTTACTGTATATTCTGTAGGATATCTGCTTATGTTTTATTTTTTGGGTACGTAACTCTATCTGCTTATTGTTTGAGAACAGTGAATCCCCTCATCTTGAGTAACTACTCAATTACTTCCTCCAGTACACCCACGTTCCTTCCCCAATTATATTGCATCACCTCATTGATTTATTTTCCTATTTTTATTACTGTAAGTCTAACGTAAATATAATTGATGGCAAAGGAATTGTTGCAGAGAAATAACTGATTCCCCCAACTCAGAAGAGAAGCAGACCCTCCAAAGATTACAAGCATACTAACAATAACTCGCTTGTGCCAAAATTTTAAAGAAATATTGCTGACGAGTGAGTTTCGGTTGTCACAACGATTCATTTCTCTAATGTTCTTTGTATCCTAATGATGGCTGCAATATGAATGTGTTTTATAAGTACCTCTTTGGCTTAGAAGAATGAACAACACTCTAAATTCCATATTTGGGTATGATTTTGTATATTGTTGATTTCCTCTGATGTGTCTATTAGGTTAAAATAGAATGGACAATAAAATATTTTGTCTATTTTGAAGTATACCTCTTTGGTTTTAATAGAATGAACAATACTCTAAATTCCGTATTTGGGTATGATTTTGTATATTCTTGATTTCCTCTGGTGTGCATATATGGTGGCACTCCACTATTTTCTTTTTCTCTTTGGTTTATGTGAGGAAGAGCTAATCAAGGAAAAGGTATTATTTGGGATTTATTTGTCAAAACTTAAGAGGAGAAGTATGATAATTTTTCAGAACTAATTAGAGGAGTAGGAATGGAGTTTTGACTGGCACGCAAAAGGGTCGTAATTTAAAAGGAGAGTAATTTTCTATAATTGTTGCTCCCTAACGCACACGCAAGTATACGCGGTCGATAAGTAATATAGGATTTTGAGTCCAGGTTATCGTACCCACAAGGACTTAATTCACCTACTTACTAAAGGACTAATATTGTTATTTAAACAAGCAGAATTCGAGTTCAATAGTTTGATTATTCTAAACTACAGCTCTAAATCGTAACTAGATTATCAAGAACAAATTAAGTGTTGTTTAATCAATAGAAACAAATATTCCAGGGTTGTGATTACTTTACCAATCTTATTGTGTTCTAATTAACTTTCCGTTCATATAATTCACTTATGGTTGCTAATTAATCGATAAACGTTCTCATAGCCTTCTTCCGAAGTACTATTCGCCTATTCTTAATAATTAACATCTATATTCCTATGGAATTAATCTATCAAGAACGCAATAAAAATACGATAATCAATTAAGCATGGTGATTAAGTATATCCCTATTCTAACCACGAATCCGCCCCCCTTAAAAGGTTAAGAACATGCTTTCTTCAATTCTTCTCTAATCTAAACATAGTTTTCCCAAACATAGCACAGATAGTTGATAGAACCTAACTACTGGCCAAACAATTAAGCAATTAAACATAAAATTGAAGAAACAACCATATAATCATGAATTATAATCATGAAATCGTTGACTTCGAACAACAATATCCATGACTAATCACAACCCCAGAACAAGGGGTGATTAGCCACTCATGCTAAAAGAAATCAAAATATAGAGTATTGAATAAACTATAAAAATACTAGAACAGGATGAAGAACTGATGACCGATGCTTTCGTGCAATGTTCCGTGGTGTTTTTGCCTCCCAAATCACGTTCTATCTCTCCCTCTTGGGTTTGGATGTGTTTATATAGGTGTTGGGAAGGGGTAGGGTCGAAAATAGTAGACTTCTAGACGAAATAGGACAACTTCCAATGTCGGCGCCCTGGCTGTGTCTAGTGGCCTTTTCTAACTCTCTGCCTCCAGCGCCACAGGTGGCGCCAGGCGCTGCCTGTGGCGCCCAATGCTCCTTCGTCCGCTTTTGTCTCGTTTTGGCTTATTTCTCGCTCGTTTCGCCCCCAATTGCTCCCGACTCATTCCTACACATAAAAACACTTTAATTTAACATGAATCGTAGCAATTAACATCCCAATTTCATAAAACAAAAGCCAAATATGAGGTGATTTACATAGAAATATATATCTTTCACACCAAACATCAACACCCCACACTTAGACTCTTGCTCGCCCTCGAGCAATGGGATTATTTACCAACTTCCCAACTACATACACGTAATATCATCACGAAGCATTCGACTTTTCAACCAAATCATATTCTTGAACATAATCAACACTAACAAGTAAGCATGAACACACAATTAATCCATATACTTCCCGTAAAGTCTACTTGAGCATAATACTTCAATATCATCCAACAACCCAAATGTCACCACCCAACCTCAAGAGCCGACTCGCAACCATTAAGCAATCTCAATACATATACTTACCTAACAAGATAATTTACAACATTACCAATCGCTCATGAAATTATGTGCCCTTACCACAATCCGAAGAGTGATCATAGATGAATAATATCACACAATTTTGAACAAAATGCCCTCACTCTCACAAAGAACTCATATGCTTCCCGTAATAGTACCATAAGCTTGCCCGTAGTGTAGATTTCTACTAAATGAGTTAGTCAAATCTAAGATCAACTAGGACTTTTAAGGTTGTAATGTAGGCTAGAGGACGGGTAGGATATATTTAGTAATAGTGACTAGTCCTCCTAAGCACTTAATACGCAACAATCACAATTCGAGCACTTTTCTTTTTTCAATTTCTTCACTTGTCTCATATATGCAGCCTTCCTTTTTTTTTTTTTTTTAAATTAAGCACTCTTATCATTTCACTAGCACAAATCAATAGGAGGTGTTTTCTATATATTCTTCACTTAACATTTTTCTGACATCCTTCTTTCTCTTTTTTTTTCCTTTTCCGTTTTTCTTTTTCTTTTTTTTCCTTTCTTTTCACACTCCATACAATTACTCATCAGCTAGTGACTCTTAATTTTAACTTCAGTGCACCGACAGGTTCTTTCACGGTTCCACTCACAAGCAAGAAAATCCCCAATCTCTACCCCTTACTTCTTTTAGCTACTAAGTGCCTTAGGAGGTAAAGGTTCAAATAAGTCTAATTCAAGAACAAAATAAGGGAATGGCTTGTAATATAGGTACCAAAGAAAAAGGCCTATAGGCTCAAAAGGGCTAGCAACGGACAATTTTATATTCAATGTGACAGGCACATCCATAATCAAACAAGAAAATGCCTATATCATTTCTTAGATTAGCCCAACTTACAATTTCGCTTCAATTAACACACGGGGCAAGTTCTAGACTATACAGGGTAGCACAGAGAATCAAAAACCTCACTCACAATGCACATGACTCAATCACGATGGTTCTGTTCAAATTTCAAGTCAAGCAAGCATACATAATTGAGACAATTAAGCAGTATTTACACTATATAGTCTACAAGTAAACAACTGAGGAGGGGTGTCACAAATTGAGCGGTTTTCTTGTTTTCTTAGGCTTACAATTCAACTAAACGGGAAAATAGATCATGTGTCCTAGCCTATTGTACCAGCATCAACTATGTCAAGAAGTATTACAATATAACTCATTTCTTTCTAAAATAGTCCTAAAAAGAAATTAATTCGCCCGGTTCGAGCTACATCCTTGGAAAAGAACCGGTGCCTTAAGAAAAACCAAGGAATATTACCTAACTATCCTATAAATAAAACAAAATATTTTTGTTGTTTTTAATCGAATTTTATCCCTCAAGAAAAAGATCCATTGTCGGGAAAAATCTGAAAATATTTTTTTTTTCTGATTTTTACTCTAAAAATTATAACAAACAAACTATTAAGAGAACCAAAATAATAATAATACTACACTAAAAGAAGTAAATTAAAACTAGCAAAATACATAATATCAAGTTACAAAACACACAATTTTCACAAACATACAACACCATCACAGGTAGTAGTTCGCCCACCTCACACTTAAATAATGCATAGTCCTCGATGCATTGAATATATGTAAAACAAAGTAGGGTGAGAAGAAACTCCCTGTCAGTCTGTGCCGATCTCCTCGGAATCCAGCTCAAAAGGCACCATCGCCATTGGCCTGGTTGCGCCATCGTCATCATCCCCCTCGGTATCCGAGCCCTGAACTGTGTTGGTGTCCTCTGATGGATGTACAGGGCTTCCAGGTGCAATCCCTAACATCTCTTTAGACGCGCTGGATAGATCATCTTGCAGGTGCATGCGCTCTTCATCAATGATGCCGGCTCGGCTCATGAGCAAATTGATAGCGTTATACATATACTTGTTGAAGTTCTCTTCACGCTCCAATCGAGCCGCGGGGGTGAGTTTGGCCGACGTTTCCATTACGGCGGTGATATCCATTGGCCCTGCTGGTGCCTCCACAACCTCGTCGTGCCCAGGATACTCAGGCACTCCCAAAAACCGCATGTACTGCGGCAGAAGGTTGCCGAAAAACAACCGCCGAATCTGCCGCCCGAATCTGGTGCGGGCCATTTCGTTGAGCATAATCTCAACGATGTTGATAGGTCGGCTGGTCATAAGTGAGAAGATGAGACACAGTCTCTCCCGAGTGCAGTCACTGCTTTGCTCAGCAGGCATCAGTCTAGCCTGTACAAAGTTCTGCCACACCTTGGCAGTGTTGTTGAAATCTGCCCTCACCATGGAGAGGTGAATGATCCCCTGCTTCCTCAGCCACTTGGCATTTGAATCGATGCCATACAAGGTGTGACATATCAGCTCATATGGGGGACTCTGAATGAGTCGTTACAGTTACTGTGGGTCGGCATTTTCAACCCCTAGATAGTCACACAACGCTTCTCTACCCATTGGCACATCGGTTCCGCGAACATGAGAGGTAGAGCTATGATGGTTCCAGTTGGCATAAAGTTCACGGACCAGACTCAAATTGGCCGGCCCCGGGCAGTCCAGAAATTTTTCCATCCCAGAATCACGCAGTCTGGCGAGTACGTCTAGGAACCGCCTTTCTAACACAGTTGTGTTAATTCCCATCTCTGACACATAGCGCCCAGTTGGCACGAAGTTCCGATACCACACAGCAGCAACATCGTTAACCAACTCTAAGTGAGGACGAGGCCTGGATGGGACTTGCTGCGGCCCCTCGTCCACCTGCTTTCCCTTGGACTGTCTTGAGGAGCCCTCTCCCTGTCGTCGCTTCTTTGGAACCGGTGAAGTGGCAGAGGCTTTTCCAAGACCTTTCCCTTTTGTAACATCGTCACGGGCCATAATGTCCTGCAATATGAGCAAATATGAAAGTGAGCAAAGTGTAATACATATACCGTAAGTATAACGTCATGAAAGGACCCCACACTTAAAATCTAAGCATAGAAGAAGGTGTTTCAATGCAAACTATGGGTACTCAAGACTTTCCCATGTGTCAAAAATAAATAGTGATCATGGCGACGCGAATAGGCGATAACGACAACGAAAGGTAAAAGCTCGGCACTTTCTATGCTACTGCTAGAATATACATACATTAAGCTATCTTACACAATTATACAGCATACATAGACAAGAGTAATGGCTTAAGAAGATATGCATCATCAAATTCCTATCCCTCAACTAGTAAACGTCCCCCCCGAGATACCCCACACTTAATTCAAATGCCTATTCAAGTGTCGTCGGCTACTCAGACTTCAACGGTGCATAAAAAATCGCATTCAGGTATTTAAACAAACAGATTGTGTGCATAGAGTGTGTGCTGCAATTTCAACTATAGTGAAGTGTAGTGACCCTCCCGATGTTGACGGAGTAGAGGGAATTCTAGTTTACTACTCCGATAACAAGAATAATCAAACACTTTTTCGTACACACATACTACCATGAAAGGATTAAGAGAAGGAAAAGATATGGGGGATTTTTGGGGATGGGAACATGAACATACATACAAAAATATAGTACATGGAAGAAAATAAAAGAGAAGATGAAGGAGAAGGTGAAGCTTAACATACCTGAAGAAGGGAGATAATAGAGAATGAAAAGCTGAGATTGTTAGTGAAGAAGAAGAAGAAGAACACAGGCAGCGG